>JAMLFT010003584.1:0-21677 GCA_026544285.1 Pachyrhizus erosus | reverse complement strand
TTAAGATTAATTTAATAAAATTTTTATACTCTTTTATTTATTTAATAAATTTTTTACACAACTTAAAATGACAATTATAATAAAAAGGACGCATTAGTAAACTAAAAGGAGAGAAGTGCTTGCGTTGTAGATGAAACCGTGGCACACTCGAAGTGAAGTAACTTTTCTGGTAACCTATAGTGTGTTTGGACACACGATTTGGATGTGGAAACAGGAGACGTGAAAATTCACGTCAAAAGCGCATATGCAAACACGCTGGTAATGGAACCAACAATCAATGAACCAAGTCATATAATTTGAAACCACTTAAAGAAAATAGTATTTGACATACACGTGACAGATAAAGAGAAAGTCTTTTCATTTTTTCATGAAAATAAAACTATTTTTTATTATTTAAGTTTAATTTATATTTTTTTTAACTCTTTTTATTTATTGTACTTCTTTAATTTAAATTTTTATTCTGTCGTTTTTATAATAGAATTTCGTCTCCCTACTTATCAAATACAGACCATTTAATGTCATTAATTGAATCCTAAAATAAAATGCCAATTTGATTCTTTCTTCTTCTTCTTTTCTTTTATCACCGTCTTCTTTTTTTCTTTTCCATCGTTGCTTATTTTTCTCTATTTCCACGAAACGTGTGAATTACTATTAAAGTCCTCTCCAAGCATGGTATGTAAAGATCTAAAGGGTAGTTACAGGCTGAGTGTCAACAGAAATTTATATTTTTTAATTTAATGTGATTTGATATTTTAATAATAATTATATTAGTTACTTATATTTGGTGAGTTATATTTTAAGTAATCTAATTAAGTGAACTTGTTAGATTTTTTTATTTATTGATTGACATGGAAACTCCAGTGATATCAATAAGTAAGGTATCTTAGTTATCGTTATACTTTTTAATATATAAAGCCGCATAATTTTTTTTTTCTTCTTTGAAGAATTATAAAAATTACATTATAAAGAAATAATATATTAAGTCTCTCATTTGTAATGTTGATTGTTTAAAGTCTTCTGTACTAGTGAGGTGATCAATAATTATAAATTCAAATATTTATTTTAATTCTTAATAATCGAACATGTGGTAGATCCAAATTAAAAGTTTTGTTGAATTGATCTAAGATAAATTTCCAACTTCTGCCTAAAAAAGTTAAAGAATAAAAAAAATAAAAATTTCCAACAACGGCAATAGTTCTGTTAATCATAGTTGAGGGGGCGTGTTGCTGAAGTATCAAGAGACACGAGCGTGTGTCCATAGTACTTCTGGACTTTACCGATCATGACTGATTAACAATGATGAAATATGGGTTCGACATTTGTTTGAGTATGGAGGATGATTTGAAACACAAGACGATCATCATGAAGGTTAATGGTTCATCGAATTTGTGAATATAGAATGTGTCATATGATCATTGGATAAAGAGCAAATGATCCAATGAAATTCGACCAAGACAACGTTCAAAATGACAGTTTCAACAAATATATAGAATGTAAAATAGCATTAACAACACATTTTTTTAACAAATTTTTAATATTATTGGTTAAATTTACTAAAAAAATTACAAAATCATATAAAATTCATTAAATAAAATAAATTTTATTAAATTTAATCAATATCATTATTTTAATAAATATTATTAATATTTATCTATAGATAAATGATGACGAATAACTAAGATTCTACAAAAATAAAATAGAAAAAGAATACCAGTCAGAATCATATGTAAACTCAATAAAACGTCATATAAAGAACTGTTGGTTGAAAGATAGAAGCAGAAGTGATAACGAAAATTCGGTGAAAAATTTAGACTAGCATAAAGAAAATACCAAATTAAAACATAAATTAAACTTTAAAGATGAAAACAGTATTTTTTTTTTTACTTTTAATTAATTTATCTTTTGGTAAAAAAAAGTATTTTACATTAAAAAAATAAACTAAATATAAAATAGGCCATTATTTTATTTTCTGATTCCAATTTAATCAAACGCCCAGGGTAAAATTAAACATGGGATAATAAAGTACCATAAACATAAAACGGCAGTGGCCACTTGGCCATATCTACATTTTGAAAACAGCATGAATACACTAGTTAAAGAAAAGAAAAGGTGAGAAGACATTTATACATAAAAATATTCAAAAGGTAGATTCTAATACATTCATTATACATGTAACTTTATCCTATAGCAACCGAGTTGGCTGATTTACCCGTCACAAAAATTCCGGGTGTGGCCAAAAGGCGGAACCGTTTTGTTTTGTTGCGCATATGAAACTAAGTAAGGGTGTGTGTGTGTGTTTGTTTGAGCCGCGTTGAAAGCTACTGAAAATGAAACACACACTAAGCAGTTCCGAGTTTTCTACCGGCGAACTCCTCCTCCGTCACTAGGCGAATCAAAGTTTCCTCCAAAAGAGGTGAGCAAAGCAGTGAGACCACCCCTGCTTGCTCCGCTACCGATGCTCAGACCAAGAAGATCACGGGTCATGGGCTGGCCCATCATCACATCTGTCACACCCCCACTCCCACAGGGAAGCCCAAGCCCAAGGTTATCCACCACCGGGTGATTCTCTTGCTTTTCTTGCCCGTTCCATTGTATTTTTGCTGTGCCACTAATGTTAGCCCCCTCGTCTTTCCCGAAGGATGATGTTGTTGTTGGTGCTAAGCCTAAGCCACGAAGAAGGGATACATTTGATGCACCCATTTGAGCTGCCTTTTGGAGTAGTGCAGTGGCAGATAGTGCAGGTTGGGTTGATGCGGTGTAGTGAGGAGGGTCATTGTTGGAGAGATAGAGTGGTGTGGAGAGGGAGAGGGATGTGGGTTCTCTCATAATGGCATTGGGGTTATCGGATCGAGCTAAGTTTGACATGAGGTTGGAGAATGAGGATGTTGATGTCGATGGTGATTGTGAAGGAGTTGCCGTTGTTGACGGTGCCAACACACTTGCAAAAACAGTGGTGCAAGTAGTAGAACTGGAACGGCTGCTGCTTGTCACGAAACACGTTGCGTTTGGAGACGTCGGTGACAGCTTCGTTGGGTTTTCCGGAATTTCTAGTGCCAAAGACGAAAAAGGTAAAAAGTGGAGGCCATAAAACGAGGAAAAAGAATTAAAAAAGAAGTTGCGAAACAGATCATAAACCAATCAAAAACAGAGTTAGAAAAGCAGGAAGCTTTCTATATGATTATACAATTATATTATAACCTGAAATAGAGTTAAAAAGCTTGAAATTGAACATGCATGCAGCAAAAAGGAAAGCAATTATAGAGGTCTTTCTTGTTATTCTCAACTACTTCAACTTCAAATCTAATTTCTCGTTCAGAACAACCCCGCCCTAACGAACAAAAAGCTACACCCCTTATACATATAAATATGCACGAATACATACAGCTGTAGTGCCACATTACTAAGTATTTGAGCGTTGAACAGTAATTAAACCTTTTCTTCTTGGCATATTTTGTGTATCATTAACGTGAGTGGCATAATTTTTTTTATATTAAATTAAAGATAATAATATTAATTTTGAAAGAAATCAAGTTTTAAGAACATACTTGTATTTATTATTATACTTCAAAAATAATTTTATTATGATACGGAATAAAATTCATTTTATAGATAATTTTTCAAATCTCAATTCTTTTAAATTAATTTTAATAAATTCAAAATAAATATAATCTTTGGTAGATCTCTTCCCTATCTCCTCTGCAGAGTCGATCCATCTTACCGATCCTTTACTGGGATTGGGTGCTGAACTTGTCGAGTTTTCCGACAAGCAGAAGAAAACAAACAAAAAATAAAAAAGCTGCATCGGTAGGAGACAAAAAACACATACTCCAAATTAAAATCACGCCTGCGTCATCATGCTTATAAGTTATTATAACTCCCATTATTTACATAAAATATATTTATCTAAATTTTTGTTAATTAAAAAGTTGGCGAAAGTCGAAAACGTATCCGAAAAATTCACGCAGCTTGAACCTACAAAACTACGATACGAAATAATAGCAGTACCTACCTGAGCTCTGAATGGACAAAGTTGGAGACACCACAGACGCAGAGGGAGTAAGTGGAGGCGTAGGCGGCGAAGAAGCCACAACCACGTTGCTTTGTGCCTTGGCCTGGCCTTGGACCTGTGCCCTCGCACTCTCTTGCGCCAAGACATCGCAAAATGCTCTGTGCGTGATGAAACTATCCCTCCTTTAAGAAGATACACGTATTACTGTAAGCGACATTACATTGGAAAAAAAAAAATAAAGAAAAGAAAAGAAGCCAAGTATTTTGATTTTGATACCTAGAGAACAAGGTGCCGCAGTCGCATCGATACTCTCTGGTTCCGCAAGTTTTCATATGGGCTTTCCAATCGGAGTGTACAGCGTATTTCTTAGAGCAGCGTTCGCATTCCCACTTTTTCTCACCATGTTTTCTACAGAAGTGCTTTTTGATGCCGGTAAGATCACCGAGTGCCCTGGCGGGGTTGTGGTGGACGCAGGAAGGTTCGGGACACACGTATGCTTTCTTGCGCGGTTCCTTGCTCCCTCGCTGCCGCAGCTTCCACGGTAAGTTGTGGCCGCGCCGGTGAAGCTGCAGATTCTGGTCTCGTTGGAATCCCTTGTTGCAGATCTCGCACACGAAACGGTTCGTCGCCAACAGTGTCTTCGGTGACAAAGCAATCACCTCAGCATCTGGATCTGAAAATAAAATACGCAAAATCCAAAATAATTGACATTCATTCAACAAAGAATATCCATAAAGTCACACAAACTTAAGAAGCAACCGGGATATATTTATATTTATTATGGATAAATTAATCAAAAGTATATTTACATGTAAATAAATAAATAATATAAATATATACCTGGCATTCCAGGGAGGCTTCGTTTCTTTTTGGGAGGTGGCAGTGGTTGAGGTTGAGGTTGAGGTGAGGTTTCTAACGCTGAAGAATGTGTCAATGGTGAAGGATTCTGAGGTTCCGTCATGGCTGCTTTGTTTATTCAATGAAACTTGCTATCGTGAAGGGAGCTCCTCTATGTGTCTCTTTTTAATTATTTTTTCCCCTTTTGTAGGACTAGGGATTTTGGTTTTGGAGAAATGGATTGGTTTGTACTTTATAGAGTGAAAGAAGATAGATGTTTCTCTTTCCAATGAAACGGCAACTCAACGTTCTCGGCCGGTGTGTGTACGACGGTCCTATTAGGCGGCGCGGTGGAGGAAGATGGAGAGCAGAGAGAGAGAGATTATTTAAAACGAGGATGATATGTCATATGTAGTATTGAAAAATACTAAGCAGGCTAAAGCGGCGCTAGCTAACCATGGTTAAGTTACGAAGGAGACAGAACTGCAGAGAATTTAAAAAAAAAAATAAAAGAAATAAAATCTCTAACAATATCCTTAGTTTATTAGTTAAAACTAATAATGTTTTTATTAGAAATTACGTTAAAAATATAATGAAAATTACGATATAACGTATTAATATTATTTTTTAATAAAAATGTTTTGCCAATATTCATACTTACTTAAAAAAAAAAAAAAATAGAGTGAGGTGTGAGGATATAACGTGGGCGCCAAGTTTTCAGTGGCAAATAAATAGTGCGAATCCCACCGTCCACGTGTTACAAAAACCGGGTTCATGACCTTTGTCGGGAGCAAAACCATCGAGCGGTGCTTGTCGTGTAGTCCAGTCAGTAACTTTTAGAGCAACTAGTATTATATTTATTTACTATTGTAAATTGTCTCTTCTCACCATGTACTTATAGTCTCTCAATGCCTAGTGTTTGAAAAAAGCTCTATATGCATGAAAAAAGAGGGCTCTTTATGCTAAAACTGAGGGATAGTTTTTTTTTTTTTTTTAAAAACAAACTGAGGGATTGTTAAAGCAACACAAGTCTGATTTATGCGTAATTTTTTGTAGTAAATAATTTACATAACCCAGTCTTTACATTTCATTTCTTTTTCTCTTTTTATTTAATAATATCAATGGTGCATAATTTCCGATATATAAGTCATACATATTGCATGTTATAAGCAACTATTTTGGTTTATATGCACGCTGATAAAAAATTTCAAAAAATGAAAAACTGCAATCCTTCATCTCTAAGTTAGTTATTTAGTACATCAAATAAAATAAAAAGTATAGTTGAAAATAATTATATCACTTTAACTTTATTAATATATATTTATTTTTCTCGCTTTCATAATTGGGTGGGAAATTTTATCCTCCATCGTCCACGTATATCATTCTACCTGTACAATGAAAGGAGAACCACTCGACCCGAACGTGCTATACACAGTAGCACATTGTAACAGCGATTTTCGAAAAGTCATCCGTGGTTTAGCTCATTTTCAGAATTGGCCTTTATGGCTTTCACACCTCTCTCATTCGATTTTCTTAACACTAGGATGGTTGTCAATTCCTATCCAATTTTAGTCATCAATAGTATGCAGCTCACGTAATAATTGATACATGACAAATATTTCGAACACTTGCTTTGATTGTATGGTACTATTCTTGCTTTATTTAAAAAGTTTTATATTTATTAACTAATCTACCAATCTTAGACTGGGGCTATGTATTTGTAAGATGTGGAGAGAACAATTTTCTTACTTAAAAGGACGAATGTGAATTCTACTACATTTTTTGCAACACGAATTTTTTTTATTATTGTAAATTAAAATACACGCACCATTAGCAAAAAAAATCCATCTAATCATAAATTTGCCAGTAAAATTTATTACAAGTTGGATTTTGATGATTTAACAAATATTTATAACAAAAGTAAATAATTTGTATTGTTTTTTTCTCTATCTTCCTGTTAACAGGGGAGGAGCATGTAATAAGACACTCATGCTTGATTATCCATAATTTTATGTTATTTAAATGTCTCTAATTATATATAAAATAAGTTGTCATAAAACTAAATATTGTTTCAAAAATTGAAAGACATTAACAAATAAAGTATATATATATATATATATATATATATATATATATATATATATTTTCATCCAACAAAATGGATAATGAGATGTATTATTTGTGTTTGTCCCACCATATTATCATCTTTACACATAGTAGTCATTTTTTTTATAATGACTTGGCAGTCGTATTTAATATATTGAATCATTGGTGATAATTTAATTAAAACCTTTTAAAAATTGGTGTTAATTTTTAAGTTATAAATTTTTAAATAAAATTTATTTAAAATCTTTTGTGTGAGAATTTCAATATACTAATGCAATAAGAAACTTAACTTGCAACATCACGTCTTATATATCATCGAAATTCTGCAAGTGAGGACCATAATGGTAGTCACATGTAGAGATTCTAACACATAAGTTTCTAATAGAGTGTAACATGTAGAAAGAAAAGTAGAAATTGTTTAGTATGTTTACATATAAGGAGCGAGTTAAGAATAAATACTTTGCTTAATTCATACATCGATCGCTGAGGGAGTTTCTTGTCTCTCATGAATGATAGGTGAGGATTACCATATTGTGGGTAAGTGATCATAAAACACAAGTGATTAAGTTGATGTCAGGATTTGTTCAACTAAGATCAATGTTCTTATATGTTATCGGTACACATCGAGATAGAGCATTATGTTGGATTGTGTTTTTCTTTCATCCAAAAAAACTGAAGATGAAGAGACACTTCCAATATTATTATATATAATGTTAATTATATGTTGGAGCTGCCAATTAAAACTGCACAACCTAAATTGCAAATAGTTTTAACCAATTATAACTACTAAATTAATCCCTAAGTACAAGTAGATTTATCTAGAGAGAGTTAACGGCATTAGAAAAAATCAAATCCGTATCATAAAAGAAGAAGTAGAAGAAGTTAACTTTTGATACTTTACTGCTTGTATCAACCCAAATTTACATCGAGTTACATGTGCATTTAATCCAACCAACAGGAGGATCATGTTAAGTTGAGAATAGATCCAAAGTCGATTCAGAACATTTAATCAAACTCATTTCCTATCTGAGTTCCTTCATTGATGATTGTGGAAGGTGATCGATATGATATTAGGTTAGAGAAGCCAAAAATGTAATATATATTATAGGCCGCACATAGGCTGTATAAGCAAGGGCTTTTATTATTTTAATAATATTATAATATAAACTAAATAAAGTGCATTAAAATATATTATTATGATTACATCATACGAATGTAATGATAAAAAATGAGTATAAATAAGATTATGGGATACGTAAATTGGCACGGCCAAATCATTTATTTTAAAGGGTGGCGTGATGATGATGATAAAGGTAAAGGGTGTTTTGGTCTTCTCAGATGCATACGTACAATTAAGCTTCACTGGCCTGCACTGCACCACACTCCAGATTTCAGAATTAAATATCGTTACTGGGACCCGCCAACTGGAAAGTCCAGCTTCTGACGTGGAATACGTACTATAACTAATAAGAAAAGAAAATGGGGTTAGGCATGTAATTGCAAAGCATATCCAATACGCTTTGAATGGATTTCTAGACCACGTCAGCGTTTCAACATTATTGTTTTTTTCATATCTTTTTGTCCCAACTTTAGACTTAAACCACAGTTAGCGCTTTATATGGTTATAATAATAATTATTATTATTATTACAATCATAATGTATAAGATTTCTGTGTGCAAGTATGAAGAGGATCGCTTTTTGAGGTTGGCCACTTATTCAAAGGACGAACCTGGCCGGATTCCCTAGTTCGGGAGCGTCAGATTCCGCTTTCTGTTTGTTATTATTAAACAAATTAAAGTTAAATCATTTTGTAGTCTTTTAATTTATTTATTAGATTTTTTTTTTAAGTTTAATTAAGTTTCTTTTGTATATATATATAATAAGTTCAGTTTGATCTTATTTTTCTTTTGTTGACTTTAAATATTTTTAAAAAATAATACTAAATTTAGTTTAAAATGAGACCAAAAATCCATTTTAAAAAATAAAAGACATAAAAGTTTTAAAATTAAAAAAATAAATTAAACCTCATAAGCAAATTAAGAGAAAAATTTATTTAACCAACAAATTAATCTTAGCAACAATTAAAATAAGAGAAATAATTGACAAATCTCTTTAGGGTATTAGTTAAAAAAAATTGAATGTTTATATTAAAAATTACATTTAAATGTATTAGAAATTGTGATGAAAATGCTAACGATGTTCCTTTAATATATTTTTTCACTTTAAATCCATTGTTTAATGTCTTCGTGTTACTAACATTTGTTATAGCGAGTCCATTTGTTTGTTCATAGTTTTAATTTTTTAATAAAATTAGTATTTTTATTTTTTATATGTTTATCTAAATTAATTTTTTTAAATAATTTAAAACCTTTTTAAAAATGAAATTTCTATGTGCTTCTTTAAAAAAAAATCATAAATATTTTTTTAGGTTTAAACAAACCAACCTAACATTAATACCTTCTTTAAAACATTTTAAATATTTTTAAAATATTAAGTAGGTGTAAAAACATAATTTCAATAATAAAAAATGTTAAGAATAATCAAAAGAGCATTAATAATAAATGAGTAATTGATATATCTGATGTGTATTTATAAATATTATACTATTTTAAGTATAACTAAGTCCGTATATTTTAAGTAAAAAAATTTAGTTTAAATATTATAAATAGAAAAAAATAATAATATGAAAATAGAATCTTTATTAAAAATGATCAATCAAATTTTTTCACAAAAATTAATTATTCATAATAAAAAAAATAATGAACATTTGGCACCTATGACATAATAACTAAAAAAATTATACATATTTGATTTTATTTAAAGATTTTGTTTAGTTAGAGTTTCATAGATCAATGGGTGAACAAAATTAGGAAGTATTGTGATTTCACAAAAATAGACAAAAAAAAATTGTCATTGGTTATGAATCTTGTAAATATTTTAATGTCCAAATATAAAAGTGAGAGAATAGTAGTGTTTATGTGAACATGATACACACTTGAGACAGAAGTTGATGAGTATTTATAAATGTGGTGAGAAGTGCATTAGTTGACATTGTCTAATTTGATTTGGCTATTATTAAGAGAGATGTAATTTCATTAATTATAGGACATGGTATTTATATTGGAATTAGGTGGATGTAGAGCATTGTCATGCTTGTGTTAGGGTTCAAAAAGCTGTTTACCAACTAATTGAATCCAATGTCAATCACAATAATCATTCAAAAAGAATGATAACTGAAATTTTTTCCAAAACAAATTATAAATTATAAATTATAAATTATAAAAAAACATTTTTATTTAATTTCAGTTATGCATGTGAGAATCGATCCAACTCAAATCGAATTAAATTGTTATACACTATTAACAATAAAGTTATTTTGTTACTTGTTGATACAATACATTCTTAATTGTAATTTATAAAATTATATGTTTTTATCCATACCTATTTATTTTGGTATCATTGTTACATATTTCATCCCCAAGTTGTAATGTATATAATTCTATGCTTTTATCCACAGATTCTAATTTTAATTTTAGTAGAAAGACACATAAAGTCATGAACTGATAAAAAGTTAAAAATTTGTGTGCATCTTTTAGTCTTTTTTTATTTATTGGGTTTACTAGTTAAGCTATTATTTTATAACTTACTTTAATATTTACACGTTATTTAAATCATTATGTCTTATTTGGTTTACTAGTTGTAACATTATTGCAATTTTTTGTCATTTACTTTAATATTTATAAACTAATTGAAAAATTGAAAACTAATCAAATTCAAATCGATTTAAACATGATTAAAACATGTTTTTTAAAATAAAAAATAAAATCAAATGCATGATAAAGTATCAAAATCAAACGGATTGGACCAAATATTTTTTCACCTCAAAATTAATTCAATTCATATTGAAAACAAACCTATGAGTTTTAGTGACCAAGTTCAATGTTAAGATAGAAAAAAAACATTCATAAATCGTAGTAACCAAGTGTAATGTCAATATAGAAGGTACTCTTGTACATCAATGTCAAAGTTCATAACCTTGTGAGACTATATATGGATGGAGCATTTTGTTACCCTTGTTGGGTAATTTGTGTGGAGATTTTTGAAGCCTAAAATAGGTTTAGACTGGGTATAAAATAACTTCAAAATCAAATCTCATATATGAGTAGAGAAAAAATTCCACAAAAGTTACACTTAAATATATTATAATTTTAAGTTGGTTAAGTGAAACAAAGTAAAATATTGTGTATGATAGGTTGTAAGACTGAGTATGCTCTAATTTTTTTTATCAGTAGATCATTAATTAAAAATGTTTGTCAACACTTTCAAAAACACACGATGCTAAATAAAGAGCATTACAACGGTACATAACAAATAAACATAAAAAGGAAGAAAAAAAAAAAGAACTAGCATGTTCAAAGCAATTTAGCTAAACATATTAGAAATCCTAAAATTACTAACACATCCTCTTATTGTTAAAGTCTTGAGTTTTTTCTATACTGTTTTCTTTGTTACTCCACCTGGACCAAGACTATTAATATTTTAGCCTCTTTTATATTTTTCCAAGACTAATGATATGATACATATTTAAAGTCTCATTAATTATTTTCTTTCACATATACCTTTATTTAACATTGTCCACGTAATTACAATATATTTTACAACTACCTTCATAGTAAATGTTAAGGAGTTGTTTGTTTGAAATGAAAAGACGAGGAAAAAACTGAAAATAGATGAAATAGGTAGGAAATGAATAAGTTGGGTTGCTTGTTTGTGATGAAAGAGTGAAAAAGAAAAGATTAAGTGTTGTAGGATTTAGGACATACAATTGAAACTTTTCACATAAAAATTAGTACAAATGAACAACAAAAGGATGTTGTAATTAATGTTCATAACAATGACAATTCAGTTTGTGGTAGTTTAAATCACCAAAAACTGTGTGATAGAGAAAATTTTATTATTTTTTGTCTATTAAAAATTGTCAAAAAAATATTATTTGGTATTGCGATGAGTGTAACGAAAACGATAAGAAACTTCATTAGAGGGATTGATTGAGTGAGGCAGAGTCGCAGAGGTTTGAGATTGGCAGTTGGTGGTCTAGCAACGACAGCGGCACAAATTTGGTATTGCGAGGAGTTTCAACGGCGAGATGAAATGTACAAAAATGCCTACTAAGACGAAAGTCAAAGGTTAGTCTGGCAAGTAGACGTATCACAGAGGTCACCAAAAAGACGTCTCGCAGGGGATAATAGTGGCAGTTGTGTGCTAAGGTTTACAATTGTAAGGAGGCGCCATGTAAGAGAAAGAGTTACTTTTTATTTTGTAAAGAAGTGAAGCAAAAGAGATACCGTCGATTTTTGAAAATGAACATAAAAAAATGCACTTGATTCTGATTCTAAACTCATTAGTTAATCTGACCCATTACAGGATTTGTCTGAATAGATCAAAATTCATAATGGAACGAGTTGACAACAAATTATAATCCATTGTAACCCATTTTGTCAGTACTACCTGCAACATTATCACTCTGGATCATATATATATAGTTGTCACCACTGCATGCGACAATGCCGTTGTCACCACGCACGACACTATCGCTGCGTTAGTGTTTAGAAATTCTGGTGGTGTACCCAGCCTTCCTAATCAGTTTCTATTTTCTTTTTTTGTTTCTAATTTGAATCTATATTTTTTTTCTTGTAACAAATTAAAAGATTGTTGCTTTTAAAGTGGCTAAATATTGGATTGAGTTCGGATCTATCTTTTACTATCAACTCCGAAGCTACAGTAACATGGATTTCGTACCAACGACGAAGTAATGGAGAAAAAAAAGTGGAAAGACAAGTTGGATTGAAGGATATGCTCTCATGAATGAACAATTTGATGTTCTACATTCGTTTTTTGTTTTTTTTTTTTTTTATGATATGAAACTACAAACTTGGAATTGATTCATTTTTTGTAAAAGGATTCAATTCAATTTGATCGGGCAGAGATGGATAGAGATTAGGAAAAAAAGATAATAATTAATGTACAAAATAAGTTTAATAAATAAAAAAGCTAATATTTAAAATAATTTAAATAAATAAAAATATAGTACAGGTTACTGGTAATTCATCCTGACCTTTAAATATTTAATTAATATATCTAATTTGTCCACCGTAACATACATAGATGACTTGTCTACCTTAGTCATCGTCAGTATTATAAAATAATTTAAATTTTAAATAAAACTGTTAATTGCTCATAAAAAATTTAATTATTTTCTAAAATTAAAAAGATAATCTAATATAAGATAAATTAATTTATCTAAATAAATAATTAAAATTAAAATACTACAAAATGATTAAAAAATAAAATATCATTTTAATCCTTTAAGTTTTTTTATTTTTTATTTTAATCTATCGTATTTTAAAATTATCATTTTGATTTTTTATGTTTAAAAATTTTTAATTTATTTTTTATGTTTTTAAGTAGACCTATTTTAATTAAATTTTTTTTTACAAAAGAACAAAAAAATAATTAAAATAAGTTTCTTTAAAAATATAAAAAATAAAATAAACATTTTTAAAATAAAAAAGATTAAAATAAAAAATAAAAGAACTAAAATAATATTTTAGACATAAATAATTGGATATGAATTAATTCTAAGTAATTAAAATAAATCACGAATTATATTGTATTTGTATGACTTGACTTCTCAATTATCACTTATGAATCTCGCCTAACAAACTAGTTTAATTGCCACTTCCTAATGTGGCGAACCATAAATGTCACAGTTTCATTTCTTTATTAAATCCGGTGTTAGCAATGATACCGTACACATTTCGGGGTAGTTGCTTCATTGCATGTGTCATTTCATATATATGATAAGTGATATGATGAAAAATAAAAAATAAAATAAAAATAAGATGGAAAAAAAATATGTTGAATATTTTTTGAAAATGAAATGAGCACCAAAAACTATAAAATGTTAGTTGTTACTTTAAAATTTGCAACAGTTTCTTTACCAAAAAGAATTACTACAATTTAATCTGATTGTGACCAATCTAGCCTTTGCAAAAAGTAGTGTGCTGGATTAGAATAATGGTTCATGCGCATTAACATCAAGTGTATTAGTTTATATGTATAAACATTGTCGTTTGTTGAATACTGGCTTGCAACTAACACAAGGGGTAATTATTGAGTAGTTATTTCTTTCTCCAAGTGGATCAATGTCAGCACTGATAGATCTATTGCCCCTGGTTGACAATACCTAAACTAACATTATTTTAGTGTTTGTTAACTTGTGAAGGGTTGACATGAAAGGATATGACAGCTCAAGATTGAGCATCTTGTGAAGCGTTTACATGAAAGGATATGAAAGCTCAACACTTAGCATATACAGTAGATGCTGAGTATATTCTTTTGACTCTGGAAGCCATTCATTCTTGAGATGGGTGGTATTATGTTATATATGTGTGTGTAGCTGAACACAATGTCATACTATTTTTCTTCATCCCAACACTACCACTTTTTTACTCCTTTAGTTTGGTTTGACAATCAGGTTTGTGCTCTCTCTATATGTCTTAATTGGAAAACTTGTGCTGTTTGATGATGTTTGGAACCTGAAAGAGATTTCCTATCTCATTGGAGGAGCTTCCTCAGTGGGAAGCCCCCACTTTTTTAGATATTAGGGAGCAGCATATAGTACTATCTGGCTATAATATTGGTAACAAAAAAAATAAATCAATCCACCACTGAATTCTTGGGTTGCTTATATAAAAAGAAAAAAAAAATTGAATTGTGAGGTTATTTTTACCAATCCGAGGATGCCATTTTCATGAGTTTTTTTTCCATGCATTCACCATAACACTGGACTTTCCATCAGTGATGCTACATTTTTTGCCTGCTACTAGTATTAGCTCTCCTAGAAGTGAAACAAATATATACAAACAAAAGAAATGGTCTCTTGTGCCTTTATCTTTTTGTCTATATTTTCATTTTACTTCTTTGTTTCCTTTCTCTAACTTCTTCATGAGTTTAGCACAAAGTGGTTTCATCATTAGGGTTTTGTTTTTCGAGAACAAAACTACCATAACCCGCACAAGCCAGATTCCTTACTTCACCATCTATCATGTAATTCATCAAGATATTTTAGGAACTAATAACCCTCTGCCTCTGGGTTCGTCAAATGGCTTTCAGTGATCATTCTTTCCTTTTTTTTTTTTTTCCTATGTCGTTTTTCCTAACACGTCTTGAGTGCTTGCTTTTGACCTTCAGTAAAGTCTTTTTAATTCCAAAGTAAGAGTAGTTTATGCATATCTTACATCAACCTCAGAAATGTCAAAGTTAGCGACAACGTTTTCCAAACTACCAAAAGTTGTTAATTTCTCACATATGTCTATTATGAATTGTTATGGAGTTGTCAAACTGTTTAATTTATTTTACTCCTTATCCATTACAAATAAGAATTATTTAATTGGACACCAATAAGCTTCAGATATTTTTATCTCATGTTTCCATATGATTTTCATCCACAGAGTCGTAGAAATAAAGGAAAAAAGAATATTGTATTGGCTGCTTATCTTTTGCTTATTGGCCTGGTTGGTGCATATATAGTCAAATGTTGTTAATTTTGTCTCTAGTATTTGTGCAGGAAGCTTAGTCTCTACTTTGGTAGCAGACATATAGTAATGGCTGGACAATTGGTAGTGCTGAATGCACTTGATGTGGCCAAGACACAATGGTACCACTTCACTGCAATTGTGATAGCTGGAATGGGTTTCTTCACTGATGCCTACGATCTCTTCTGCATTTCCCTAGTCACCAAGCTGCTAGGGAGACTATATTACACAGAACCAGGTGCACCAAAACCAGGAACTCTTCCTCCAAGAGTTCAAGCTTCTGTGACTGGTGTTGCACTGTGTGGCACATTAGCTGGCCAACTATTCTTCGGTTGGCTTGGTGACAAAATGGGGAGAAAAAGAGTCTATGGCTTGACACTTATTCTTATGGTAGTATGCTCCCTTGCCTCAGGGTTCTCCTTTGGGTCAAGTACAAAGGGTGTCATGGCCACACTTTGCTTCTTTAGGTTCTGGCTTGGATTTGGGATTGGTGGTGACTACCCTCTTTCTGCCACAATCATGTCTGAATATGCCAACAAAAAGACTCGTGGGGCATTCATAGCAGCAGTGTTTGCCATGCAAGGATTTGGAATCCTGGCTGGTGGAGTGGTGGCCTTGATTGTTTCATATGCATATGACCAAAAGTACAAGCTTCCTACTTATGAACAGAATCCAGAAGCATCCTTGGTGCCTGCATTTGACTATGTTTGGAGAATAGTTTTGATGTGTGGTGCAGTTCCAGCTGCACTCACCTACTACTGGCGCATGAAAATGCCCGAGACAGCACGTTACACAGCCCTTGTGGCCAAGGATGCAAAAAAAGCTGCTGTAGAAATGTCTAAGGTGTTACAAGTGGAAATTGAAGCTGAAGAGGAGAAGGTGCAGACATTGACACAGAGTGAAAGCAACAAGTTTGGTTTGTTCACCAAGGAATTTGTCAAACGCCATGGCCTGCATTTGGTGGGAACCACCACCACTTGGTTCTTGTTGGACATAGCATTCTACAGCCAGAACCTGTTCCAAAAGGACATCTTCAGTGCAATTGGGTGGATCCCTCCAGCAAAGGAAATGAATGCAATCCATGAGGTAATACAAAAAATCAATTAATTAGTGACTAAATTTAGTAACAATTTTTTTTTCTTCTAAAATCATAAAAAAATTACTGATTTTTTTAAAAGAAAAAAATATTTTTAATGCTGATATTTTTGTTAAATATCTATATTTTTATATCAATAAATTTGATGTTTAAACATTAAAAATATATACATAAATTTTGTCCCTCTTATCAAAATTTTCTTTTTCATGTTTAGAAGACACAATTTACATATTTTTTTTTAAATTTGAAAACAAATTCAACAATATGAAAATATATAAATCTTAACCTTAATCACATTTAACTAGAAATATAAAAATTAATATTTTTCCTTTTTAAAACTTACAAATAAATTATTCTATCACTAATTTTAATTTTTCTTGTAGGTGTATAAGATTGCAAGAGCACAAACACTTATAGCACTGTGCAGTACTGTGCCAGGTTACTGGTTCACAGTGGCATTTATTGATTACATAGGTCGTTTTGCCATCCAATTGATGGGGTTCTTCTTCATGACTGTGTTCATGTTTGCTTTGGCTATACCATATGATCATTGGACTAAGAAAGAAAACAGAATTGGGTTTGTGGTGATGTACTCTCTCGCTTTTTTCTTTGCCAACTTTGGTCCAAATGCCACCACATTTGTTGTGCCAGCAGAGATTTTCCCTGCAAGGCTAAGGTCCACTTGCCATGGAATCTCTGCTGCTGCAGGAAAGGCTGGTGCTATTGTGGGTGCATTTGGGTTCCTATATGCTGCACAAAGTAAGGACCCTTCCAAGACTGATGCAGGGTACCCTACTGGGATTGGGATTAAGAACTCTCTCATCATGCTTGGTGTGATCAACTTCTTTGGGATGTTATTCACCTTGCTGGTTCCAGAATCGAAGGGAAAATCACTGGAGGAGTTGAGTGGGGAGAATGATGAAAATGATGGTGCTGTTGCCACTGAGTCTGCTAGGACAGTTCCTGTTTGATTGAAGTTATGTTTGTGTTCAACAAAGTGGTTCAAATTGTGATATTTGTACATTTCAGTACTGGTTTCTTAGTTGTGATATGTTTACAGTTATACTAATGATGTAGCTACATCTACTCGTTGGGGATGCTATAACTTTTTAGCAATTACAGAGAGTGTGTGTGTGTGTGTTTTTTAAATGGATACCTGGAAATTGTACTTTTATTTATTAGTTAAATATAATAAGAATGAATAATATATGCAGTTAACAGTGAACAGTATAAAACTTTTTTTCTATATTGTTATTTAATCGCAGTTTATTATGAATAATAATTTTTTTAATTTTCATAATAATGATTTTAAAAATTATATTATAAATAAGTTTTTAATTAATTAATTTAACATTGATAGTGGGTCTCATTCTAAATTTTCAATCATTGTGTAATTATATGAATTTTGCCATTTCTTTGCAACAAAACAAAGATGTGATACTAGTGTTGTTAACTTTGGATCTTTCGATCAATCATATAGACAATAATGGAATATATATACATATATATAGTTTCGTTATTCTTAGAACACGTTTCTCATGTAATCATGCATAAATGATTGATACAATAACTCTATCCAATGCTATCTATATATTGGAAAATATAAACAACTTAAAATATGCATGTTGTAAACAATTTCTTTTTACTGAATGCATGTTGTAAACAATATATTTAGAGGAGTTAAATTATACAGAGATATTTTTCTGTAGATATAATTAAAAACAAATTTCAGTGTCTTAATGTGGTAATCACATATTTAATGAAGTTTAACACAATTGATTAAACAGTGTCTGAAATATTATAAATTTTTAATATTTATATTCAATTTTTTCTTACGAATAAAAAAATATGGTAACAACATACATATATGGTAACCCTTATCAGCATCTTAATGTGGTAACAGCATATGTTTTGTGAAAGATTTTTAAAATTAATAGAATGTTATATCATTTCATGAAAGTATGCATGTAATTATTTGTGAAAATGTGTTAGTATAAAATATTGTATTGTTTTATTAAAGTATATATCCTTTCATAAAATAAATATCTATTTATGAAAAGATGCAAATATAAAAGGATTTATTATTTTATAAAAATGCATGTCTTTTTTTAAAGAAAAGATGTGAAATGTATTTCTGTCAAAAGATATAAGATGTGTTTTTTTTATCAATTGTCATAAATGTATTTCTTTGTGTAATTATAATTTTTTGTTGAGGTATAAGATGGTTTATAAATAAAAGTAACTTGTAAGCATAAAAATAGACTACGAGAATAAGACATGTCAAAGACATAATATTTTTTTTTATCCAAATCACTTCCTTATTATTTTTATAAGATAAAATTGAGGAAACCTTTATTATGGGATTTGTCATTAGCAATAATCTTAATTGTAAGAGTACAAACCATATCAAATAACTCAATTATATTTTAAAAGGTATTAATTGGTACACTATTGCATTCAATGTTTATGAAAATTTATAGGGAGAATCAAATCTAAAAGTTAGTGTTTACACATATTTTAGAGATTTATTTCTTCTTTTCATTTATTCTTTGTTGTAAAATCATCACCATCAATTATACCAACAAAACATATAATGAAGAGTTTAATTTTTAGATTTGTGAATAAAAGAGTGTAACGACAATTTACTCATTTGATTTATTTGAAATTTTTATAATTTCGAATATAAGATCTTTTAATTGAATTTGATTGGTAGGATGAAATTTAAAACTTATACACAAGGGATTTACATTTCTCCATTCACATTCCTTTCCAATATCAAACACACATCATATAAATAAACAAATCTGTGATAGAAAATCATAAAATTTCAAGGCAAATATATATTATACATATAACAGATTTAAAATATAAACTATATTTTCCTTATTTTTGTTAACTTATCAAAACATATGAGTAACTGGTTAACTAAAGACTTTCTACACAAAGTCTAATCCGAACATTCAGAAGAGTCTTCTTCTTCTTATGATACCTCCCTTCCTTCTTGATTGTTATTTCATGTCGAGTTGAGTTTGCCGGTAGATTTGGATTTGACGAAGGTTGAGTGTGTCTGGATGCTGCTAGGATATCAGGCGAAACTCCAGCGTATCGGGGTGGCAATGTTTATGTCAGGATGATAGGTAGGTTTATGTGGAAGAATTACCTGTAAAGTATGACATTAGTAGATATAAAGACAAATCTCACATATCCAGTAAATGTGTCATCTTCAAATAAGGGGTCGTGGGTCCACCTCCCCTCTAAGGAAATAATTGTCAAGTGGAATAGAGGGTGAAATTCTTCTGCCATCAATATTTGAAAGGTGGGATTGTAGGAGTGGGTCGTCAATTCTTAAGGATACACACATACAGATAACTACTAATTATCGTATACTCTCATCTTACTGTATCTTGCTTATCTAAGATTTTTAATAGTTATAGAGCCCTTCGTTGTCTCTAATATTCTAACTCTGGAAGGACTTATATGAAACATAACATGAAAATCCATGTTTGCATTCTAGGTGATGATCGGGAGTACATATCCTGTTTGATACTCAGATTAGGATACCCTCAACCAAACATGATAATGTTCTGCTTTTCTATTTCTCTTATTTTCTCTCTCTACATTCTCTTTCTCTCTTTACTCTCTCTCTCTTTCTCTACACTCTCTCTCTTCTCTCTCTCTTTCTCTCTCTCTTTCTCTCTCTCCCTCCACTTTCTCTTTATCTTCTTTCTCTTCTCTTTCTTTACTTTCTCTCTCGAATTTCTTTCTCTTTCTTTACTTTCTCTCTCTAATTCCTTTCTCTTTCTTTGCTTTCTCTCTCTCTCTCTCTCTCTTTCATTCTCATTCTCTCTCTTTACTTTCTCTCTCTACATTCTTTCTCTCTTTCTCTCTCTTTTTCCTCTTTCTATCTTCTTCTTCTTTTTGATTTCCTTCTCCTAGCCACTTCTCTCCTCCTTCATTTCTTTTCCTTCCTCTCCCTTAACTCTTACCTTCTCCCCTTTGCCTCAATCAATTACTTATCTTTTAATTTTATTTTTATTTCAGTCTTCACACATTACAATTTTGAACAAAATTTGAATTCTGCATTCTCAGTTTGAACCGAATTTTCCATCCAATAACGTAATCAGCAATAAAAGTTAATTGATCATATTCTGTTAGTAATCCAAGTCCTCGCAATGATTTGAAACTCAATTTCAGAATGATAATATGCTTAATTCACAAACTGAGAATCATGGAGGTCAAAGGAAGGATTTAAAATTTGAAATCTCACCAATCATTGTTGTTTCTAGTAATTCAAAGTGTTAACATGAAATTGACATACTTAGAAATGAATTTGCAAAGAAAAATCGAAGAGTAGAGACTCCTTCTACTTAAAATTTGATTTTTTAGCAAGTTGGAATCGATTTTTCATTGAAAGGTCATTTTTTAGCTTTGTCGCTCTGTTTGCTTTGATTTCTAAGCGAAAATGAAGCTAAATTAATTTTGAATGGGTTTGTGAAAAGAAAAAGGGGTATGGACTTGAATTCGATGGAGAATTTTGTGTTTGCATATCGTCTTCCTTGTGCCTTTGCTACTCATGGCATTCTCGTTTATATAGAACCTCGTTGCCCTATTTTTGGCTTATTATATTCGTGAGGGATGAGCGAAAGTGGCTATATAACATCCTATTTTTATTTTTACACATATTAGAATTTATAATCTTGGTAATTCATTATAGAATTTAGAATTATAGGAATAAAAAAAAACTAGAATGTTAGTAAGAAAAAGGAATCATAATTAGATAAGAACTTGAAATAAATTAATCAAAAATTATAAATTAATAAGATAAAATTGAATAGAATAAACTAAAATTAATTAATTAAAGAGATAAATAGGTAAGTATAGAGAAAATATATTATTAGAAACTCTTGACTAAATATAAATATTAGAAAAAAAAATAGAAATTAGGAAGAAAAATTTAAAATAATAATAATATGGATTTTTAGAATAAAAATATGCATTTTATAATTAAATATATAAATACAATAAATTAAA
>JAMLFT010003583.1:0-21678 GCA_026544285.1 Pachyrhizus erosus | reverse complement strand
GGAGCAAGAAGACAGTTAAGAAGAATTTCGCTCAAGCGAACTTATCTCGCTTGAGCGAGAATGACCTAGAGGAGCTCCAACAGAATTCGCCCAAGCGACATCGTCTCAACAGAATTTGCTCAAGCGAAAATATCTCGCTTGAGCAAAAATGATCCAGAGAGCAAGTGTTTCTCAACAGAGAATCTCGCTTGAGCGAGACATCTCTCGCTTGAGCGAGATAACCTTTTCTCAATTTTATGTATATTTTCGCTTGAGCGAAAATATCTAGCTCAAGCAAAAAGTCACTTAGGTCAGTACGGAGAAAGTTTAATAATGAGAGAGGGAAACGAAATTAGGTATCTTGGAGTGAAGAAAACCTATCTTGCAGTAGAGACGACTACCATGAGCGGCTAACTTCTTCCTAGAGGGATTGAATGTAATCTATTCGAACTCAATTATATTTTGGTGATGGTTATATATTAATTCTCTTTCTTTACGTGTTCTTGGTATTTCCGTTTTATTCTTATTGTTGGCCTCTATCTAATCAATAGATTCCTTATTTTTATTCTTATATATGACTGGAAAGTATGTGTAAGAATTAGATCTGAATAGAAATACTTGATATATTATAATACTAGGAATAGATTTCAACGTATCAATTACTTAAGAGCATTCAGATTTAAAGCTGGTTAATTTTCTAGACAACTTAGGGATTAATGTTTAGCAAATTATCTCTAGAATTTCTTGTTTGAGGAATCAATGTGAATGCTTTAGAATGTGGTATCAAGAATAAGTATTGTGAGTATTGTATGTGATTTGAAATACAAAGTGCAAGAGAGTGAGATAGAATACGTTCAATCCCAAATCCATAATTAAAATTTTAAAAATCAAGTTTTTGTTAAATCATATTTTATTTGCCATAAAGTTATTTTGAAAACCAAATCCCAATTTAAACTAATTATTTATCCATTGATTTATACTCAGAGAGATTTATAACATAAGAATTTTTATTAAAATTGTTCCTTGTGGGTACGACATTCGTACTTGAAAAAGTACTATACTATAATTGAATCGGTACACTTGCTGAAGAAATAAACGTTAACATCACTTTTGACGATTCCTTTGGGATATCGTTTCCTGACATATTAAGCATCCACTACCTTTATCGTCAAATGGCAGTGCTAGAGGTGGTTGTTGTAGAAGTAAGAGAGTCAACTAATCGATCACTTTAGCTTGTTGACACATGGTTTCAACCAAACCATAAATGAGTTGTGTGATATCCAACACTGCACCTCTACCAACTTAAGAGTCTTTTCTAACCATAAGGTCCTTTCAACATAAATTGAGTAAGACAAATAGAAAGAGGGAAAAATATAGTGATTATTTCATTGTTGAAATAGTACCATCAAAAATCATAAAACAACTAATGATTTCCTTACGAAAATAGCTACAAAGAAACATCAATCAATCATAACAAGTGATAGTTATTTCATAACAAGAGTTATCTCATCTAAGTTGCATTCTTATAGAATTCAAAAAAAAATAAAATTAAGTGAGTAATATTTTCTGGAGATGTTGAGTCCTTCTTCCTAGGGTTTTGCATTTCTTTGCTATCACTTATTATATAGTAGCTTGAATAATTTAGTTGTCCTGGAGTCTCTTGGTTGCTCCTTGAATCCTTACTAAGTTTGCTTGTTATCCAATAGTAGACCTCATAGAACACTCAAGACAAATATAACATCAATAAGACTTCATGGAATGGTTGTTGATACAATGCAATAGTTGTCCTCTTAAACAATGTTTGAGTATCATTGCTTGGTCTTCCAAACATAAGAATATACGCCATTGTCTTTTTCCTAAGAATAATGCATTATATTGGAAGAATAACCATTATTGCAACTACTACACCCTAAGTCAACTCCCAAAAAAGAGAGGTGATAATCACACTGAACTACTTAAGCACTAGGTTTTTCCTTAGTTATACCCTTCCTTAGAGACTCACTCCTTACATCATTATACTACAACCAACAATAGTAAAATTTTAAGTAAACTTTGACAATTCTTCCAAAGCAAGTCTTTTTTAATACATATCATTGTTGTCCTCAAGTTGTTTCTATCCTAAGATCCTACATCTATATCTAATACTTTTGTCTTTCAATATATAATGCAAGAACACACATAACAAGTAATAGTCAAGTCCACACACAAAGCTTGATTTAGACTAAACTATTCTTATACCACTATATGTAATACTCCTTGTTACATTGACTATGTTCTTGACATTTATTTTATTTATTGAATTTATTTACTTTATGGAGAAATTATGAGTAAATTTTTTTTATCTTTCTATTTAAACCATATTACTATCAATTTTACAAGACAATTAAATTACTCTTGGAAAATCAACCAAATCATGAATACATTGCATACTCAACTTACATCATTGTTATCAATATGATTATACGTAACCAGAATATCAAGATTTACAAGTGAAGGACTATGCAAGACAAAAACACTCCATAAACCAAAACAATTACTCTAGTGACTATGTACATTTTTCTTACTTAGCATCAACAACAACTATATCTAGGCCAAACAACTACGAACATATTTCATGTGTCTTCCTTTACATCTATTCAATAGCCATGATACCAATTTTTTCCTTCATCATTCACCAACAACTTCCAACGTTGTATCATGCATACACATACATACAAAACAAATAGAATGGAGTGAAATGTTTTGGTCTTTCTACATCATTTCTACAAAGAGAGTATATATGTTTTCTCACTTCAACACATAGAAGCAAATATATCTATATGTATAAAGTCCTAAGAGGAACTTAAGGTTTATTATAAGTTCTCATGAGTCCTCAACATCATCATCTTTAATATCATCATATATGGATTCATACTCTTAGTTGATCAACCACTAATCACAAATCATCTCAAGAAGTCAAGGAGAGTAAGTATACCTCTACCAAAACCACTTAGTAGTAGACACCAACCCTAGGTGTCAAACCAATCATCATCAATATTAATATCAATCTCATATCATTATGTGTAACCATCAAGGGCATTCTCCTCAAAAGGTATACCCTCCGCTCCATGCTAGATTGCTCAGCATTATCGATGTGTACTAGTTGGCATTGTTCATCTTGACACATAGGGAGTTAGCCTACCCATTAGGATTCTCATACTCGTGTCAACACTCCTTAGACCTTAACCAAGGTCTCGCACTCTAATTTGCAACATACCAAACTGTAGCTTCTTGTTGCTCAACCACCCTCACCTTCTATCTAACTTGGTTATCCCAAGTTACAAGGTTTATTTAGTACATTCTCTTGAAATAATTTCATAAAGTTTTTACATATCAAGGGTTATCATTACCCTTAAATGTAATCACATACAAATAATATATCACATTTCATAATATAGTCTAAGTAAGACAAGGTATTTTAGGAATGGATAAAAGAAGTCTTGGTGTTTTATGTTATAACATTATGTGAGTAATATCTTGAAATCGGATATATTAATTTAATTTACTAGGATAGTAACTCTTGCATGCTAAAACAAGATAATTTAAATTAATATGAAGTGCATGTGTGTGTATACACACACATAGTATCTTAATTAATTTTATTTTATCTACAAAATATAATATTAGCTTATAAAAGATTAAAAAGATTAACTAAGAAAAATATATTTATGTTTTATATGAGAACTTTTAATATCACACTAAGAGAATGATATGAGGTATTAAAATAAATTTTTGCATGTTGTAATAATAATAATAATAATAATAATAATAATAATAATAATAATAATAATAATGTTTTTCATGTAAAATAGTAACTTTTATCATAATATATGACGTGTTGCATTATGGTATATTATTAGGTATTATTTTAGTTAAAATTAGTTGCATGATTTGTTGCATAAGTCCTAGTTTTACATATTTCTATTCGTTTTTATCTTTTTATTGAACTTGTCATGCATTTTATGTTTTTATTGGTGCAGAAGTTGTTTTACTTGGTTTTAGGTTGTAAAAAGACCCTTTTTTATGCATACTAGACTTTAGGGACCAAACTTGGCATTTGGAGGCATTTTGGGACTAAAGATGGAGCAAATTTGATTTTGGTTGAAATCTATATGAGTATGCAAAAATTTTCACGCTTAAGCAATTTATGAAAATGTCCCCTTTTAGTTTGTCGAAATTCGCATGAGTGTGCAAAATGTTCACATGTTTATGCACAACCAGCGAGAATTATTTTCTTTATTCTTCATCTTAGGAACCAGGCCTAATCTTATTTGTCTTGTAACTTTAAATAGGAACTCCATGTTCTAATTTAGAGTTTTGAACCTCACCTACTAATAACTTAAAGAGAAATCTTAGGTCCTCTTCCTCCTCCTCTCTTTGATTGTTGTGGTTAAATGTTTTACTTTACTTGTTTTTAGTTTTTATGACTACAAATTAGTAGTACTCTTTATTTTGGGATTGGGGCATAGCCCTTAACAATTGTTCATGTTAATTTAATTTTAATTGAGATTCTCTTTAATTTTGATCTTTTAATTCTTTTCTTATTAATTTATATATGTTAGACACTTGATCACTATTTACATGATTTTAGATACTTTGGAATAAACTAAGAAGTGAATTTATTCATTGAAATCATAAGAGATAAACTTAAGATTTGATTCATTACAATAAGATTGATCCTATACGGGTAAAATAAATTAATAAAGAATGCAAAGTGTTTAATTGAACAAAACACCAGAACGGTAGGAGAAAATTAAATTATGCACATCTTTGTTTCTTGAAAGAGAATGGAGACTACCCTATATTAATATATCATTAAAAGAGAATTAGAAAGAACCTTGAATTGGTAGATTAATTGAACAAGATTCTTGGAATGAAATTTCTAAAATTTCTAAAATTTCTGAAATTTTCTAAATCTAAATTTTATCTTAATTAAATCTTTAGCATTTATCTTTATCTTTTAAACCAAATTTTAAAATATTTTCTAAATCAAATCTTAATCTTTTTGTAATTGTTTTATTTTTATTTTAATTAAATTAATTGCTAAATCATAAAAACACAATTCATCTGAATTTGATATTTATTACTTGATGACTATTATACATTTACGATTTTCTACTATCAAAATAATACTTTATAATTATTTATTTTTATACTTAAATATAATTGGAACCAATTTCTTTATTTTATAGCAATTATAAAAAGGCATTATGATAAAATCAGAGTTTGAATTTATAATAAGATAATTATAAGAAAATATGAATTTAGTGATGATAATAAAAACCTCGTATTAAAGTCTAAACATAATTACAACGCAAATAGAGAACTCTTTAGAAAATAAAATGTTATTATTATAAAATAATAATATAGAAAGTTAAAATAAAATTCTGCACTTTATTATAATAAGGTTTTTCACATAAAATCGTAGATTCTAGTATAGTATAATGACTTGTAACATGTTATTTTCATACTTGAGTATAATAAGAACTATTTTCTTTAATTCATAATGATTACAAAAGCATAATTATGATAAAATCATATTTTAGTTTACAATAAAATAAAAGGCAATTGTGGGAAATCTGAGTTTAGTTTATTATAATAATAATATACTTAAAACTTGAATTCTAAAAACAAAAATAGTTTCATCTTAAGAAATAATTTAATAAAAACATTGTTGTTGTTATAATTTTTCTAAATTGAATTAACATGTTTTTATTCAACATTAATTTTGTCTAATACTCGGTCTAGGATACTCTCAACTGAATCTTGGTAATACTTCATTTTGTCGAGGACATCAAGCTGATTCTATGACACCCCCTATCTCCGAGCGATTCACAGCTTGGCACCTTATCCATCCCTAACGACTCACCTAAGTCTGCGTACATTCTTCAAGTACCGTTTGTGGTCAACCCATGTAATTTTCATTCTTAAATCTCACTCGTATGTTTTTAAATCATTCGTTCCTTCCCTATATCCATCCATTGATTTCTTTGGTACTTGTTTCAATCTTAGAGGTAATATTTTGATGACTTCATTTCATATCAATTGTCTAGCCATCATTAAGTTTCATTTAACCTTTGTCTGAATTATTTCATTTCAATCGCTTAGGCTTTCACTATTTATATTTCATCTTCTATCCTAAGGTTCTTTACCCAAGCTCTATCTAATTAAGACAGTCACTTAAGCTATAAGAATTCCTCTATTGTTAGTATAGAAAATCATCACATAGAAATATGATCATAAATCATAAAAATTGACAATATCACAAATAAAAATTAATTTGACAGGCATTATCTATTCAATAATATCCATTATGTAGAAACGAAAAGATTTACAAAAAATAAATAGGATATCATTAAATCAATTTTTATTTATTATATTTATTTTATTTTATTTTCTCTGTTCAATCTTCTCTCCTATTTCCTTATTTCATTTATTTCATCATTCCACTTTCTTTCTCTATTTTCTAAGTTTCCTTTCTTTATTTTCTCCCCTTACTTTCTCTTTCTACCTTTTCTCTTTAGTTTCTCTCTCTTCTTTCCCTTTCCCTTTCTCTTTCTCTTTCTACCTTCTCTCTCTACTTTCTTTCTCCTTTTTCCATATTCTACAACAACAGAACTTCAATGGCAGCCAACCAAATTTGAAATTTGAATTCATATGATTCATTGATAATTTGATTGATTCAAAGTGTCAAAATGAAATGGCTATGTTCATAAACAAATTCGTAAGAAAAAATTGAAGAATAAACAATTCCTCCTACCTTAATCTCGAATTATCAGTGAGAATTCTAAATTTTTCAGTGAAGTTTTGACGACGTTGTCAAATTTTGATTCCTTCTTCCTTTTGCGAAATTGATTGGACCTGATGATAGTTAAGAGTGAGACAAAATTTTCTATGAAAGAATTTTGGAGAAAAGATTTCGAATTCGAGTTGCAATTGCTCGAATGATTTCTCTATTCTTCATCCCTTTTTCATCTTTGTTACTCCATTTATATACGTGTTTTGCTCCTTGTTTTAAGCTTATTTTATTCACCAAGCATGGGCGAAGTAGGCTAGTAGTAGAGGTAGGTTTAGGCGTAGCTCGAACCTAGGGGCGATCATGGAAGCTTGAGGGTGAGAAGCTTACTCAACAGCTTCATAACGATCAAGGATTTTGAGGAAAGCTTGTGTAGTTTTTATTTTGTTAAGTTTACAACGATAAGTCTAGCGGTCTAATGATAATCTTTTCTTTCTCTAACTACTCTCCGCCCTCACATCTCAAACATACATACATACATACATACATATTCTAGTTTATATTTCTAAAATTCAGATTATTGCTTTAAATTTTTATCTTCTTAACTCTACTCTTTTTCTTCTACTTTAATCTATTTTTATAATTTTCTAAATCTATTTTTCTTTCATATTTATTTTATAACTTCTATTTCAAAATTAAAATTTTAAAATATGCTTTTACATATATTTATTCATTTATTTTTCAATCTATTTAAAATTATACTACTTAAAATTATCAATCTCAACTAATTATGTTTTCTTCAATCTTAATTATATTTATATTATTTTCTAAATTTTAATAATAATTCTCCTAAGTTTAAATTCTAAATTCTAGATAAACTAAAATATCTCAACGTTATTTAAAATTTCTATTTTAGGACTATTTTTTTCAATATAATTTATTTATTTTAAACAAGATGTTACATTTGGTCTTGTAGATTTTTCTTTACGTGAGTTGTATAGCTTTGTGAATTTTTGTGATTTTGATGCACATGAGTTAAGGCTAATTGTGGTTGGGTGGATTTTTTTATATCTTTAATAAATGTAAACAATATTAGTTCTATTATTAAAGGAATGTATGATTTGCTTGTCAAAATTATACTGAAGATATAATTTTATTTTGATCATTCATTTGACTAACTCTTCCCCCTCTCTGTCTAGAAGGGAAAATTGACACTAAGTGTCAAACTTAATAAATATATAATTTAATATTAATTTTTAAAATTCATCTATTATATTAAAATTCTCACAAAATAAAATTTAAAATATGTTTTGGAAAATAATTAAGTAATAATTCAACAAATTCTCATCAAATGTGAGTTTTTTTTTTTTTTTGTAAAGTTGACTTTGAACCTTGTTGAAATATGTTAAAATAGAACTTATTTTAATTGAGTAATCTAGCATCCAAGCATGAAAAAGCTAAAAGGAAATGACCAAACCGGATGAAGGGACAGAGTCACATAGGTACATTGCTATATACCAACTCAGGGGACATGTAAATTGTAAGCTGCAGAGAGAATCACCGAAGAACATACCAAGAAGTTCATACTATCTCAACCCAAAGGATTGAATTGCCCAAAAAAGGTGTGAGTGGCCAATGAAGTGTCCTTTCGGCCTCTTATCTACCCAACTTGCTATGGATGGAAAGAAAGATGGGCTTGAAAGAGGGCATTTTTTGTACAAGGAAAGGTAGAAAGAGCAGATAATGAAGTCTCTGAGCATGCACAAATGGTTAAAGCAAGAGCTAAGTAAAAGTTGGTAGCATTAAAGAAGCCAGTATTCTTGAACAAACTTGGCCTGAGACCCAGAGCATTGTTGCAATCGTCTCATTGTGACAAGGAAGAAACAACTGGAGATATAATTTAAACAAAAGAACTTTGAAATTTTACAAGCTAAGGCTTTCTCTGCTTCAACCATGCATGATAGAATAAGTTAACTAAATGATGCAGATTATAGTTAGATTCATTCTTGTCTCGACTCTTTTTTTTGGGTCAAAAGAATAATTAGCCTTTTTTTATTGTAAGCTCATTATACCAGTGAATTCAGAAATTGGTTTTCTCCGGTAAGTACCTTTAGAAATGTGCATAAGGAAAATCAATATCTTTTTTGTCTATCGAGCCGAAGGAGAACTCTTGGATGCATATGACTGTACCCAGATTGCTTTTTTGGTGGGCTATGACTGAACCCGTATTAGAGACTCTTGATAATAGAATTTAAGATTTTACAATATTTTAAATAATCAAAATATTTTAATAAATAACAAAAATATCAATTTTTTTAAAAAAAAAAATCATTCAAACAACATATTTTACTACCAAACATTTTAAATTCTAAAACAATGAACTACTCTCTTAAAATTCTTCATACAAACACTATTAAATACACTCAGTCATTATAACATACAGCTCTCATTTAATATCCGTATCAAATTTGTAAAACATAAAGCATCCATTTGATGTTAGCACATGAACTTTATATGATATCATTGTCTTCTCCAGCTCAAGACTTTTCAAACAACAAATACCCCACATAGCTAATATGGGTATAATTAAATGATATATAAAATGGCTAAAATATAAAATGGCTCCGACGATGTATATCTCGACATAATTCAGTGGCCAAAGGGAGCAAGCATCCTTTATGCATTTTAGTTAATGAACTGTTTGCACATAAATAATGCCTAAACTACACCTTAATTCATTGGGATGGAAGCTGCATTGCTATGTGAGTTCAAAGCTACTAATTTGAGATTATCAGCTAGATCCTATATATAGTGGAATGAATATTCTACATTTGTGCGTAAATGAGCAATTTACAATGAGGCAAACCACATGAATATGCATAAATTTTCTCATGAAAAAATGTGACAAAGGACAAAGAAATCAGGTTGGCCTAAATATCTGAAGTCCACTTCAGGTCGTATACTTCCATGTATAATACAGAACCAGTCAATGCTTCAGTTTCTGAAACAAAGCTTTCTATATTCAAATCATGCTAAATGGTGGAGAATTTGATCAGATCCAGTGCCTACTAATCCAGGACTTCAGATGGCCAAAGGCGTTCCCAAATGGTAATCTCAGCCTCACTCTTAATCTTTCTTATTCCACCATAAAATCCATCAGCCTCATTTCCCTCCTCCCTATGGTCTTTCCTACTGACAGTGGTCTGCCTCCATCTTGAGCCAGGAGTGTAGTGATTGAACTCTAGCACCACAGTGTCTGCAACCAACAAATTTAGCATCAAATAAGCTATGTTTGCATCTCAGGAAACGCTTCTCATAGATAGGATATAATATAAAAATGCCAATGCCCTGCCTTACAGTAGTGGAAAGATCTGACCAGCCCTTCAACATCATTTTAGTAGTTTATTAGTTACCAGGTTTTATGTTTGCAGCCTTTATAAATTTAAAATTGCTTAAATATTTTTGTAGTCCCTCAAATTTGAGGGTATATTTTTTAGTCCCCAAATTAAAATGTGCATTTTAGTACTTCAAATTTACAAAATACTTTTTTAATCCTTTCTACAATCAAAAACTGCCACAAATTGCACATCTAAACCATAAAATCAGTGAGGAAGGACTAAAAAAAGTATTTTGTGAACTTAATTAAGGGTCTAGAAAATGAAAATTTTAATTTGGGAGACTTAAAAAACAAGTCCCAAATTTGAGAGACCAAAAACAACATTTAAGCCATTTAAAATATTCATCCAATAATGATTCATTGACAATAAGTGAAAGACTTCAAATTACTAAACTTTTACTAAGAGCACAAGTTTGCTGGATTTCATTCTTCGAAGTTCATGGCAAGCAAAATAGCCCTTATCAACACAAGGAAACCAACCCCATTTTTATAAGCACTTGATTTTGTTTACTGAAGCATAACTTTTAAAATTAGTGCTAATTTTTATTACTGTTTCTACTTCGATGGTTATTGTTATTGTGGTGAAGGGAATGTGAAACAAAATGTCACAAGAGATACCTTAGAAGGATGTAGTGGGTCATTCTGTCTATAACTAACAAGATCAGAAGAAAAAGAAGTGTTTGGAAGCTTATAATATAATCATGTTAGTCCCAAAAAGCAAAAAGATTCCTACTAGAGTTGAAACAGCCTACAAAAGGAATCGGGTTCTTTAGCATAATTGGCAATAAATGTATCCACTGAGACACAAATTATCAATGTGTTGGTGGAAAAGATGACATACTGACCATGAAATGTCTTGGGGACCAACCAAATAGCATAGCAGGTGGTCCATGTTTAGATATATTAGAATCTAGAGAGACCTAGCCAAACTTGTGGTCTGGTCTGGTCTGTCAAAGTAGACTAACTAAACATGCATGTCAATTTTTTTCAGTTTATAACATCCACAATAATAATAATAATAATTGCTGATTATAAAATCTAATATATTAAATCAAGAAACCAGCAAACTTTAAGTTTTACTTAATTTCTGTCTTCAAAATTTCTAAGCATCATCTTTCTTTAGCCTCCATTTTGTATCTTTATACACTAACACTATAATAAGTTATATATAAGAAAAGAGAATTCATATGAATCCCACAACCATTTGTTTCAACAAATCCAGAAGACTTGTACTTTCATTGATCCACTAGACAATCAATCAGATTGAGGACTAGAATTCGATCCTATTTTGCTAGAAGGGAGGCAAAAGATGATGGACTGAATTAAATATAAAAAATATAACCAAGAAAAAGCAATGATTGATAATAACAATTATCCAAAGGGAAGTTCACATTAACTCACCACTACTATGACATCGGCAATAATTTTCACTCCCATTGCATGACTCCAAGTGGCCTACAACACCATACCACCAACCTGCCATAAAGGTGTATCACGTCATGCAGCAATTCATTTTAGCTTAATAAATTCCAATCATATACTTCTAATATGAAGTATTCAAGGCTCTTTTATTAATCGAAGTATAAAAGATTAAGGGTACAACTTAGAAGAATGCCAATATTATTCGAAAATGAGTTCTCAATTATCAAAATCTCATCATAAGGGTATAAAGGAAATGGATAATTAAAGAAAAGGTAATAAATTTTATATTGAAGACTCAAAGTAGACCCAACAGCCCCTTTAATTGACCCTGTTAATATAGACATGATCCTGTAGTATTTAGTCATTCTCTTCTTTGTTTGGTACAACTTTAATGGCTCTTAGGGTAAACCTCTTACCAGCCAAAGTAATAGGTAGGATTAACGCAAAACTCAATAAGTAAATAAATAAAACAAGATGTTCGTGACAGGAACAAACCATAAGGAAATTCTTTGTTTCTCCTCCACTGAATCTCTATGTGATCTCCTGGATACAAATCATTTAAACAGTCCGAGACATGAAGATCATGTGGAGAAGTATCGATAGGAGGTGCTCTTAGCCTTTCCCATGGGATGCCACACTCTCTAGCATCTGCCCTTCTTCCATGTGGAGGATACCTGTAATAGGCAACAAATCAATAATTAGGCCATCAGATCCAAATTTCATTTTATTTTCCTCCTATGCTTTCCTTAAAAACTCTTTAAATTTGCTAGTCAAAGCTCTAAGACTATATAACCAATGTGAACATATGTATAGATAGACTATATGAGAACTACAATCATGGCAATTACCTGGCTTGGAAGGTATCAGTTCTTGGATCATAGCTAAGTTCAGCATCATAGCAAGATAACATGAATCCAACATGACCATTCTACACCACCAACAGCAAAAAATGTAAGTTGTGAGAAAACACAATCCACTGTGTTCCATTGAAACTCAAGCAACTGATTTTATATTTGTAGCTACCAAGGTAGATATAAATTTTCAATAGAAAAATACAACATAAGGGTTTTTAAATATTACATACCTCACGGTTATAGACCTGAGCAGGGAACCAAAAGTTGCCAGACTCAAGAGCAAGATACCAGTTCATGACTGAGTCAACAGGCATAGAGCTCCTCTGCTTGGGGCTATTATTTGTATCAACCTTTGGCCTCATCCACTGCAAAGGCCAACGAAGAGACATAAATCTCATCAAGCACCTTTGCCTGCCATGTTTAACACCCCCAACATTCTTTTTGGAAGCAACATGCCATTTCCACTCCCTATAAGCAGCAGGGCCAATAACTCTACCCCACTTCTGCTTCATGTGCCTCTCCCAAAGGTGATCACTCACACACCTCTCCCTCAAGGAGCGGCAAACAGCAGTCATTTGACACAGTGCAGAGGGAGGGAGCCTTTCAAGAATGCAATCCAAGGCCAACTCAGGCAAGTCCAACACTGACATGTCATGGCTGTCCTCAACATTCTCTACTCTTGAAGTCAGACTCTTCCTCACCAGAGACATTCCTGCAGGAATTTGACATAAAAAACCAAGCCAAAAGCGGTTCCTGAACAGCTTGGAGATTGTTCTCACAGACAACTCTCGGGAAAACAAAAGGGGAAGCAACTTCATCTCAGATCCCCGTGATGGGAGAGGTTTGAGAAGGAGGGACTTTAAAAACAAGAAGAAGGAGATGCAAGTGATGAAGTAAAGTAGCATTAGAATATCGAATGTCTCTTACGGGTCAAAATTGGATATGGCATATGTGATAAGAGAGAGAGAGGCTAGATCATAGATAGAGTCAGTGGAGAAGCCAATTGCGGAAAGGCAATAGCTTATAAGAAGAAACCTCACCAAAACCCAATGGTGGGCCTCCTTAACCCAAAGTTTGAACAAGGTACACAACCACACACACCAACGAACTTGGGTGGAAATTGCCTTGACTTGAAGGCTTGAACCACTATTATGTTACTATGTATAATATAGCAAAGAAAGAAAAAAGATTAAACAAGCCTTTGAAACAGTTTTCTCCCTCTTATTGGCTTCCAACAACAAAAAGAAGCACAACCGTACAGACAAAGTTAACAGCTGTCATTCAATGAAAGATTGAATCTGTAGCAATGGGTCCTGTGAAGGAATTGAAGCCAGGAAGCTAAATAAGGTGGGGGCACCAAGATCTGTATCAGTTTTTTTGACACCTGGAAAATGGGATTGGCAAGGCAAGAATGAAAATAAATAAAAAGGAGCAAAGATGAAGATAAGTCTAGATGCAAAGACCCATATCTAAAGAATCTCTTGGGCAAATTGAATAATAAATCTTGTTATGGGAATATTTTGTTCCTAGAACAGATCCGTGGTAGTTGCAATTGAGGCAGTAATTGGTCCACACACCCCAAGAAAATGAAAACAAAACAAGGCCAAAGGACAACAATTCTTGGGGTGGTGTGCACATGAACAGAAGAGGATTGATCAAAAGGGATTGATGATGGTGATGAATGTTGAAGGGTTGTGTGGTGTGGTGGGTAGGTGGATGGGTAGGTCCTCTCTTCCACCTCCTTGCTCCAACAAATTCTTCACCTCACCTCACCACATCTCAATTATGCTCTATATTCAAGGGATCCCCAGCCTCGTACCACTTTCTCTTTGAGGCAATTTAGCAAACAGTTGATGCGTAATAAATGGAAAAGAGAAGGAAAAAAAACAGTTATTTATTTAACAAAAAAAAACCAATGGGCGGCTATGGTTAAACTAACATTTTTTGTGGATGGCAAGACACATTTCTACTTCTAGATTCTGTGATCCAATAGAATAAATTACCCAAATTATAAATAAAGAAAAAATATTGATTAATTGGAAATATATTTTGATAATATTTTTGCATCTCTCTTGTGCAAGTGGGTGGGAGGGAAAAAGACAGCCGTCTTTGGATAACGTAAGGAGCAGTTGGTAACACTGACACTAACGCTAGGTACCCGTCAACATTGCTTCCCTGCAACCGTGTCTACTATTATAAGGTTAATCTAAATCACATTGATTGCACGCACGTTTCATGTCAGATTTAAGACCTTATGATTAGGTAAATAAAAAGTGGAAAAATGGTTTAGTGCATGTTTCAATTATTGATGTTAAGAGCTAAAATGTATTTTTATTTTAGAAGTAACAAATTTTTTTCTTTATATGGTGCATGTTGGAATTTGTTACTGTGCATTAGAATTCACAAAAAATACTTTTTAAACTATAATCCACACTTAGCCTAAATTGAACCCTGTGCTTGAAACCATTTTCAGTTAGTTTTTACATGAAAAAATTTGGAGCTTCTTTATATGAAAAAATATTTGTAGAATACAATCAATAGCTCAATACATTCTTTTGAAGGGATTTTTTCATAGCTCTCATGTAATTTTTACTCTGTTGAAACTCGAAACTATTTATTGAATTAGAACAATTTTATTTCATTAAATTCACATGTGATAATTTTTGAAGTTTGAACACCTTTTTGTTATTAATTAAAAATTCTTAGGAATTATAAAATTATGAGTTACATATTTTATTAATGAGTTGCATTCATAATTTGGTAGTTTTAATCAATTTTAATTAATACTAATAAAGAATATGTTAAAAAAGTGTCATAGAAAATGTCTTATAGGTATTTTTTAAAATATGTTTTATTTTTAATTATAAAATTATTACGTTGTTTTTATGTTATTTTTTATTTTGAAAATTTGTATAACATGAAAATAATGAAAAATTATTTCTATTTTTTAATACAAACCTTTAAAAAGAAAATTAAAAAATTGACACTCTTTTAATTAAAGACCAAAACTAAAAAATAAAAATAATGACCGTTTTATGAATGATTCCTTATATTTAGATATTCTCATCATTTTGTTAAAGCTATAATAATATTAGAGTTTTCTACGTAAAAATCAAAATAAAAAGTTCTATGTGGGATCAAGTTATAAAGTTTTTCCTTAATTTAATTTGACTGTTTTAACTTTTAAAAAGAGAAAATACAATTTAGGAGATAAAATATTTTTATTACTATTGGTTAAAAAAATCAAATTTATAAATGCTATTCATATTAGAATCAAAATTTATATTACTTTGTATTGATAATAAAGTGAGTAACAGTTTGAAGTGTAAGAATGAAAATTTTCACTCAACCATACACTAAACGATTGTATATTTTATTTATTAATATAACGATTTTATTATAGTTGTAGTCTATGGAATTTAGATTGTGTACCATTGCGGTCTTTCGAGTTTATTTTGAACTAATTAATTTTATTATATTTGTAGTGTATAGAATTTAGATTGTGTACCATTAAGGTCTTTCATGTTTATTTTGAACTAATTAACTTTTTCTATTTTTAAAATTAAGAAAATCTGATCTTATTGTCAACTTTTCTACCCACAGTCCTCGAGTTGTTATTTTTCTATCTAAGCTAGTATTCTAAGTTGTATAATAGGCAAGATATTGTTATTTTTTATAATTAAATTTAATAATAAATATGTTTTGAGTGTATAAATTATATTATGATTAAAATTTATAAAAAAATATATATTTAAATATATTTTGAATTTAACTAAATAATTTATATTCTATTATATATTTTTAAGATTTAAATAACATTTTGGTCTTTATAAATAATTTTAATTTATTCCTTATTATCTAGTAACAATATTACATGATGATGTAACAATGATATTAACAGTTTATTAACTTGTCACATCATCAAGAAGAAATTTAGCAAAACAGTCACATATAATTATTTTTACCAAACTTTTGAATCTTCATTTGTTTAAAATAATTGATAACGTTAGACTAATTGACAAAAGATTTAAAAATATGATTTATTAAAAAATTACCAATGATTATCTTGTCAAACTTTGTTATGATATGTCAAGTCAATTAACTGTTAACATTACTTATATCACTAGTTAACATTATTACTTGATAACAATGACTAAAATAAAATAAAAAATATTCAAAGGACTAAAACAAAAAAAATTAAATGACTAAAATCAAAACTACAAAAACTAAAAAAAATTAATATACAAATATATATAAAAGAGAGTAAATTAAAAATAATATATTATTAATTATTTAGATAGAAATAAAAGAAACGCAGAATGAGACAATTAAAAGAGAAAATTTTTAGTTAATTGTAGTGGTAACGTATGAAATGCACCTCAAATATTAAGAATGCTTTTTTTTATATAGACTACAAATATCTTTTATTGGAAGCAATTATGTTCCATCTGAACACGACTAATATAGACAACAAATTTTTTTTTTCAAGTATTTAATGCAACTTTATATCTAGGATTTGGACTTAAGATCACTTGTTAAACTTGAACGACACTCCATCAATTGGTCCAATAGTATTAAGAATGTCTAATTAAGAAAAAATGTTATCTATTTTAACTGTGATCAATTATATCAAATATCAATTATAGACACATATTTTATTTAACATAAAGTTAAAATACAACAGAAAAAAAAATTATGAATTTCTAACAAAAGTAACACCTATTATATCTACAAGCACTTATCTTAAAAACCTTAAGGATGGATATTATAAACAGCCATAGAAGCATCTAAGTCTACCCTGCCTCTCGGCTAACCAATCCACAACAAAGTTCCCTTCCATGAAAGTATGTTGAAATGTGAAAACCTGATCCTTTTTACCAAAGGTGCTTAAGGATAAGTGGTCATTGTTCAGTGTTGAATTAGCTCAAGTGCAAATTTTGACTCTAATTCACAAATAATTTTTCTAAGGCCTTTGGACCATGCAAGCTTGAAAGCATTGAATAGGTTGTAGTTCAACATTGAGATTAATTGGCATTCCACAGAAGCTTGAGTAGCCAGTTATCCATTGAGAATTAGAGTCCCTTATGACTCGACCAAAACTTGACCAACATAGGTTTCCTATTAAGCTACCATCTGTGTTCAATTTATGAGCGTCTTTGGTCGAGGCAGGCATTTGACTTCATGTGTCTGTGGCATGTGGTTTGTCTTCGAATAGATAGTAGTTACCAAATTATAAAGATTTTGAATTTGGCAAACTATTGTGAGTTCTTCAAGATGTGTCCTGAAAGACTTCCCTATTCCTAACTTTCTAGATGTAACCGTAAGTAGTTGAGAAAAAAATGTTGTATGCTCCTATAAAGTACAAGTGAATTCATTCGAAATTGTCTTGATGCATGTCACTTTGGTTCAGTAGGTTCCCCATTGTCTTTACTTTTTAACAATCACATAGTAGATGAAGAATAGTCTCATATGGAGTTTCAAACCTGTGACAAGAATTAAAAGAAAGATGACATTGAAAACATAAAAAGTTAATATGAATGCTCTTATGATCCAAGAGCCAAAGAAAATGTTCAATATTTTATGGTAATTGGAGAGACTGCATCCAAATTCCATTAACTATTGTTGTACCAGGGGTTCAGTGGGCTCTTTAGAGCTACCTATAAGCTGCTTTAGTTGAATAATGGTCATTGGGGTTGTATCCCAAATAATCAAGTCTAAGACATTTTCATTTAAAACCATGCTACAAAATTCATGTTTTATCTCCATAGGGATAGGAGTCACTAAGGGTGTTTTACTCTTTCTTAGCAAAACCATGGGGAAGCTAAGCAAAAAGATCTCTAGAGAACAAGTTTGAAAGCCTTGTGCATATTTGTTAAGTGAAAACTATCTTCACTCACCAAGAAAAGGTCTAAAAAATAATTATTTGACCCTTGCTCAATGTCATTAAGTAAGCAATACGTTCACTAATCAATTTAGTCTCACTCACTAAGGCCAAGCATGGCTAAGTGAGAGACCCTTGAAACAACCAGTGATGTTTATTTCATTTCCATACATATGGCTATTGTTTCTAATCAATAAATTGTTGGAACAAAAGCGAAGAAACAAAGGAGGATGAATTGATCCCCTTAAAAAATTCTTTGTCACTTAAAAAATCTTTTGATAAATAACTATTGATTTTAATGGGAACTTTTATTGACCGATTAAAGGAAGGATTAAATTGTTGTATTTAAACCATGTACGTATTAATATGATTAAATTTTCTATTCATATATGTATTTAGTATTTAGGGTTTAGGGTTTAGTTTTTTTAGCAAATATAAATTGTTATGAATAAATTTAAAATATAAAATTAATTAGTAATTAAACAATCTATTCATGTTCGTGTTTCATATGTCTTTTAATGATATTAAACATGAGAATAATTGGAGTTAAATAAGTCATTTCAAATTTAATAATTTAAGTATTTAAAAATGGTTGTAAATAATTTCTTAAAATTTTAAAATTTTTAAAAATGTCATAAGTGCTTTCTTAAAATTAAAATTAGTTGGTGTTAAATAATTAATTTCAAATCTAATAATTAAATTCTTCATTGAAATTTAAAGTTTTAAAAAATGTTATAAATGTTTTTTAAATTCAAAATAGTTTGTGTTAAATAATTAAATTTAAATTTATAAAAGATAATTATTTAAAAATTGCTATAAGTAATTTCTTGAAATTTAAATTCTTAAAAAATATTATAAATGCTTTTATGAAACTGAAAAAAATCTGGAGTCAAATTAGTAGTTTCAAATTTAATAAATTTTATTGTTTAAAATTTTTATAAATGATTTCTTGAAAGTTAATTTTTTTTTAAAAAAAATGTTACAATTGCTTTTTTAAAATTGAGAATAGTATACGACTTTCTCAAAATCATAATTATTTCTTTATTATTTTCTATCTAACTAATTAATTTTTTAAAGAACTTTCTTATAGTAGGATGATAAAATTTCCATGCATTATACTATAACATTATTATTATTACTATTTTTATTTATAATATTTGTTATTAATCATTAATGTTTAAAGAATATAATGTAAAATAAATGACTAATTTTTGGGGTTTATGAGAATTTGTCACAATTGATGAATGTGACTCTTAATTATCTATATATATGTATCTTATAAAAATAAAGTAGGTAATTAATTAATAATTTATATATTATTTAAAAATTGGTACATTATATTGTTTAATATATGAAAAAACATTGATTTTTTAGTAGTTTATAATTTCACATTATAAAAAAAGATAGTTTTAATATTTTTTTAAAATACAATTTATCTTTCAAAATAATAGAAAATATTTCTTATATATAATTCACAACATATCAATTTTAATACAAAAGAATACAATATCTTATATAAATTATTCTAACACTCAATTATTTAAAGATGTACTCTTAAATTTATATTATTTCATTTATTCACTTAATTTTGTTCAATATTTTTTTAAATGATATATTAATGAACTCTTTAAAAATGGATTTAATTAAATAATACATGAATTATTTTATTAAAATTATTTTTTTCTAATTTTTCATGTGCAATTTAATTCGTGTATGAAAATTTATTGAGTTTAAGAATGCAAACTTTTTAAAATTAATTAAGGTCATATATGACACCTCTAAGGTTCAACATCTCGATACTTTATTCAATTTTTACATTGATTAGAATCCATCACCAGTCATAACCCTATATATGTAATTCTTTTCAAGACATCAACAATCAATTCCAATATTACCACTTGTAATGTTCATATGCTTTTATAATAAAAAACTGACATCACAAATTAACAGAAGACTTTTTAACATACTTTGTCCTCATTCACACTTTTTATAAAACTTTTAAAGAGATCATCATCTTACAATTGTTTCAAGTCAAAACCACTTAAATGTGGAGTTTTAAAGTGATAAGTTATCAAAAGTAAATGTATCTTGATTAAATAAGTAATATTAATTAATTTTTTCAAGTCATCCTTAATTTTACAATCTTATACTTAAACAACCTTTGAATCTCTTATTCAGATATGTATTTGATTCATTAATATAGTTTTCTACTAGAAACTTACCAAAAATCATTTGTTGTGTGTCTTATCTCTTTTGTATGGTTGATTATTCTCCACCCTCACTAGCACTTGAAATATTATAAGTATATTGAAAAATAAATACATTTTAATATAACATTAAGAATTTTTATTTATCAAAAAAATAAAATTTTTAAATATTTATCTATTTCTATATAAACTAAACACGTTTAACTCTAGAGTAATATTATACTACTTTTGTTTTTATTTATAAAACTCAAAATTTTAATTTTTTTTATGTAACACTCAATCTATATTGTCTTATGCACTAATTATTCTTAAATTAAAATATTCCTAATTAAATTAGAGAGAAGTTGTATTAATATATATTTAAAAAAGAGAAAAAATTATTAATGACAATGATATTTTTAAAAAATATATAAATTTAAGATAAATTTATTATTATAAACTAAATTAATCATATTTTTTAAATTTTTATGAAGTAGATAATTGTATAGTATAAATAGAGATCAAAGTAATATTTTTATGATATTTGTTAATAGTTGTTATATTACTTTATAAATAAATAAATAAAAAATAAACATATTTAATATGTTAAAATTATAAAAAAAGATTTCATATTTTTATTAATAATTAAGAGGATTATAAAAAAAAAGTTATAAAGGATGTAGAATTATTCCTTATTTTAGCATTTTAGTCTTGCAATTGACCTAGATTCTATTTCTTAGGAGCGTGAAAAAAACGATCCATTGAAAATGAAACGTGGAAATGATGGAAAAGAGAAAGGGCGTGAAGAAATAATGGCTACCTAAAACCGCGTGCTACAATTTGTTGAGAAAGAGACAAATAGATTTACTAACAGAGTTTTTGGCGGTGGAAACAGCAGATCCACCAATAGAACAGGACCAAAGGAATTTCATTCAACAACTCACTGTCTCCATTTTTTATTTATTTTTTTAACTAGAGAATGATCAGCTCCAGTTATCCAAATTTATTTGAAGAATTAATTTTTAATATATATTTTTGTATTTAATGTATAAATAAAAAATTTAATATCTAATTAATTATTTATTAATCATGAGACGATCTTATGTTTTTATTTTTATTTTTTTATATTTAATATATTTTTATATAAATTAAGATAAATGAAATAGTTTAAGATATAAATATTT
>JAMLFT010003582.1:0-21681 GCA_026544285.1 Pachyrhizus erosus | reverse complement strand
TATCATTATTATTTTTTATGTTAATTAATTATATTTAAATGATAATTAAAATTATATATATATATATAATTTTATTTGATTTTTTAAAATTCTTTTAATACATTAAAATTTATAAAAATGAGCTAAATTTTGGAGGAAATTTTTTTTGGTGAAATAACAAAATATTAAAACGTATCAACAATCTAATAATTTTGTACTACGTCATCTAATGGTAGGGTAGATTAATTTTTGATGTTTTAATTAGGGCGATAAATGTGCAGTTTTCGAATTTATTTTATTTTTGACAATATTTAAGGTTTATGGATTAGGGTGACCGGAGGAGCGAACGAAAACAAACCCGTCGTCTTGTTTTCTTTTCCTATCTATCTCCTCCAGAGAAACCCCCAAAACCCTAGAAAATCAGAATCGCTAGCAATGGACTTCGACGAGTACGATTACTTGGAGAAGACAGTGGAGGAGCAAGAGGACCGAGACTCCACCAGAAAGAAGAAGGAGAGCGGCGACAAGAGTGAGAGAAGCTACAGAAAGCGCGAGGAGATCGACGAGGGCGCCGAAGAGAGGAAGAGCAAGAGGTCAAGGGCTGACGATGAAAATGGCTCTAAGAAGGATAAAGATCGTGAAGAACGTGACAGGGAGCGCCGCAGGAGTAGCAGGGACAGAGATAGAGACAGAGATGCTGAGAGAAGTAGCAGAGACAGGGACAGGGAGAAGGAGAAGGAGAGAGACAAAGAGAGGGATCGGAGGGATAGAGATAAAGAGAGGGAGAAGAGGGATAAGGAGAGGGAAAGGGACAGAGACAGAAGGGACAGAGAACGGGATGATAGAGAGAGGTCTCGGAGGAGCAGGAGTCGTTCTGAGCGAGAAAGAGAAAGGGAACGGGATTTCGACTCGAGAGATAGCAGGTAATGCACTTAATCTTCCTTATTTTTTTTTTGTCAATTCTCTTTTTAATTTTTTTGCTCTAGTTATGGGTTCTCTTATTAGTGTCTTATGCTTAGGCTTGATCAACGAGTGGTGAAGTTATGAATATGCTTGATAAACTTGACAGATGACCCTTCATTTCAAGCCTATCCTGTAACCAATGGAATTGGTTTTTGTCAATTTGTCACTTTGCTCGGCTTATCCCAGTACCTTTTGCTCCCTGGTTATTTAAAATGCAGTTTTAGACAAACGCAGGTTTGGAAATGACCTGCCAGGTTATTGACAGCTGATTTTCTGCATCGTGTTGTGTCGTTTTTTTGGGGGTGGGGGGTTATTACATGTTAAGGACACAACAAGATATTTTGTAATAGAATATTAAAGCATAGACAATAAGTAATTAAATCATAAGATGATATCATTTGTATATATTAGGCTGTCTATGATTGTATGCTGAACTTCATACTTCCTCTTGATGGTTTATCCAATCCATTTTCCTTTAAAAGGAGGGAATGCAATAGAGAACTGAGAGCTCTATTTGGTTTTAGGAAGTACACAAAACCGAATGGAGTTTTTGACAATTTTTGACCATTAATTTTATTCATTTTTATTGTTGTTTGTATCATGTGAGTGAGGTGTTCTTGTTGTCAAATGCTTTTCGTCCTAGATGTAGAAGTAAATTTTTTCTATATCCTCACTATTGTAAGCATTGGGTTTCTCCTTCAGGGATAAACATAGTAGTCAATAGTGTGCTATAGCAGTGTTGTTAAATAGTGGCCATGGCACTGCCATGGCAGAATGGCATGGTGGATTTTTTGCCAACTGCTATAGGTAATTTGTGAAGGGAGGCCTGCCATAAGGTGCAATGTTTATATGGAAGAATCTCGGCCTTCCGCCATTGATAACATTATGCTATAGTGGTATAGTGTAGTGGAGAGGCTCTATGCTGCTATGGGATTCAAATAGCAGAGCGGTTTTCAACAGTGGCCATTTCCATTTGCTATAGGGGTGCTACTATGATATAGGCTTTGGAAATCCTTTTTTTGCCACTGAAACAATTCTGTCTAGGGTTTTTGGGGGTAAAATTGTGATTTCTCCTCCCATTTTGTAATGCTTTTTTTTTTTTTGCTTTATATACATAATAGGATTTGAAACCCTTCTTCCTTAACCATTCCACAAAAAGTTACATCTGTTTTGACCTTTATATCTTCATACTTTACAGGACTATTTTTTCCTGTGTTCCATGTTTTCTTCTACCTTTGTACTTCCTAGTTCACATTATGCTAATTTTATCTAATTTGTGGTGATCTTTTTTAATTAATTTCACCATCATCTCTCATTTTTTTGATTTCATTACTATATTCTTATTGCTCCTAGGTTGATGGTGATTGTGGGTATAGACTGTGACTTATTGTGTATCGTTAATTTATTTACTTTTGGGTTTGTTTTTTGTTTTTGAGTATTTACATGTGCAGTATAATTTATTTAGTTTGTATTTTAATTATAATATAATAATATAATATTTAAAATAGCAGACTTCCTGCTACAGTATTTCCAAAGCTGGCTGATATTTGCTGCTACCTGAGATTGATAAGTTTGGGGATAAGTATTGAGATGCACAAGTTGCTAGGATGATGTGCCAGCTTTTGAATGCTAGGAACCTGGCAATAATTGACTAATTTATAAGGAAAAAGGAAATGCTGAACAGGGGAACTGGTGTGTATGGATGTCATAGAATTAAGTGCTACTTTGGACTGGGATATTGATAATATACTTTGGGATAATGGCTACAGTTAAGAGTTTGAGACATTACTCTCTCCAGATTAGGTGTTGTTTTGGACTCTAATATAACAATGTATGCTTGGATTAATGCTACAAATTATACAATCTGAATATCAGGTGTGAATTTGATGTACTACTCTGCATATTTTCTTATAGCTGAATTTTAATTTGAATTGCAGGAGATTTAGGGACAAAAAAGAGGCAGCGGAGCCCGAGGCAGATCCAGAAAGGGATCAGAGAACTGTTTTTGCTTATCAGGTTGATTGGTTGGCCATTTTATTTGTTATAAAATGTGATAAGATCTGATTTGTTAGGACATTTGGTATCCTTTTCTAATGATTGCCAATTTGCCTTGTGATGATTACAGATGCCCTTAAAGGCCTCAGAGAGGGATGTTTATGAATTCTTCTCAAAAGCTGGCAAGGTCAGTTGGCTTTAGGTTTTGCATACAGTTTTTCTTTTGTAATCGTTTTTACTATTTTACTAGTGGGAGATGACTTATGTTGCCATTGGAACCTTTATGTCTTATATAGAGTGGTAGGTTAAGTTGATGACAATCAGTATTCTTTACTGGATCTTCATTGACTACACCATTGACTTTATTGTGCTTAGTATTCTGTGTACGTGTGATGAATGAATAATGGGTTTTATGGATATTTTGAACCAGTGGATAGCTGTTTGCATTCTCAGAGTGAATGTCTTATATCTACCTGATGACTTCTATCATGTGATAATTCTTCTATTTACTTCTAATGTTCCTTATTTTCAGGTGAGGGATGTCCGTCTGATCATGGATAGGAATTCAAGACGATCTAAAGGAGTTGGGTATGTGCTTTCTTGTAAAATAATTTATTCTTCATGTGCATGCACTACTGTGGTATTAGGATATCAACTTTCAAGAATCATGTTTAACTGTATTCTTAAATGGACTAGCAATGCGATAATGATGAGGGATGATGGGAATACCTTGCACTCATGTTTAATCAATTCATGCTGCGTACTCAAGGTAGATGACATAATCCCGGTTTTCTTTTTGGTCCTTTTCCCAATTTTCTTCATCTGCATTTGTGATACAGTGAGGAATTGAGGATTTCTTTCTTTTGTTGAGCCTTTTCAGTTTATATCTCTTGAACAACTGGTTATTACACTTCTTGGCAAGGTTGATACGGAGGGAAATTTCTTCTACATTCACTTTTCTCCTTTTTTCCTTTTTGGGGGGTGGGTGGGTGGCCAGTGGCAGTGGATGTCTAAATGATGTCCATATGGATTTGGTTCTGTTTGGCTTTTAGAGTTGTGTGACAAGTAGGTTACAGTACCAGACCAGCCTTAAGTTGGGTTCCCTTTATTAGCATTTGATTTGTTCACACGTACATACATAAGTGAAGATGAGTTGCTACTTACTAGTTACTATTCTTCCTGTCTTAGTGATTCCCTATAGTCTCTTGTTTGTAACACGGTCTTATTATCTCTTGATTGAAATATATGCTTTAGTTTTGTATTTTTATTACTTCAGGCTAACATTTTCTTTACATGAGTCAGATACATCAAAAGATACTCTCAGCTTGAGCTGTCTGAACTAGAGTTTATGTTTCCCTACATCTTTGCTGTATGCTTTGTAAGTTTTGGTTGATCTCGTTGTATTTTGTAGTTCTGAAAACTTGATGTAAGTTCTTGACGGTGCTGCAGGTATATTGAATTTTATGATGCAATGTCAGTGCCAATGGCAATTGCTCTCTCTGGCCAACTACTTCTAGGACAACCTGTAATGGTCAAACCTTCTGAGGCTGAAAAGAACCTTGTCCAATCTAATGCTACTAGTGGAGTTGCTGGGGTAGTAGGACCATACGGAGCTGTGGACAGGAAACTGTATGTGGGGAACCTTCATTTCAACATGACAGAGAGTCAATTGAGAGAGGTATTTGGCTTTGGCTTTTTTCTGAATATGTTTGACATGAATTTTCATTACCGTCAGTCATCATTGGGAATATTAATGCAGAGAACCTAGCACTAATTAATTTTAAATATACTCTTAAGAACAAGTGAACAACTAAGTAGATTTCCTTTAAACTAGTTTACTGCAATCAAATCTACTGTCAGACGTTAACTAAAATGATTGGATATTTTTTCTTCAGATTTTTGAGCCATTTGGTCCGGTGGAGCTTGTGCAACTGCCTCTTGACTTGGAGACAGGACATTGCAAGGGCTTTGGGTTTGTTCAAGTTTGTTACTAACACTTAACTTCAAGAAGTGTTGTTTTGAATAATAATAATGTTATTTACCTTTTCTGTATATTAATTCTGGAACAGTTTGCCCATCTCGAGCATGCCAAGGCTGCTCAGAGTTTAAATGGAAAATTGGAAATTGCTGGCAGAACTATAAAGGTAGAAATGTTTTTGTGTGGGTCTAATTGTTTTTCTCACTTTGTTTGTCCTTTAGTTTGTAACTAATGCTTTTCATCAAACACAGGTTTCATCTGTAACAGATCATGTTGGAAATCAAGATACAACTGCAAAATCTGCAGACTTCGATGACGATGAAGGTGGATTGGTAAGTGTTCACTTGTATAAAACTTAAAAACAAAAATGGGTTCCCACAGGACAATTTGTCATTGAAATTTATTTCTCATTGTATGAAAATTTTATTTTTGGTGAATGGTTTTTATTCAGCTTGTTAGGCTTGATTGACCGGAAGTTTTGCTTATTTCAATATTTCTTTAGTTACTTTATTAACGAAAAATTCTAGCTTTAAATATTTGCAGATCGATGACTGGCTTGTTACTATATGATAGATACTTGCATTGAAGCTTTATATCTGTTGAGTGTTGACCATTTTTATTTTATATTGAGTAAATGATGCTGAGGATTGAGGATGCATTACAGATTGATTATGTCAAACACTTTTTGTTTTTTGCATATTCACTACGTATAGAAGTAGGTGCTTAAACTGCATTTTTATGTAGGATTCTGGGATAGGGTGGTGGTGATTAAGAAAACTGGGCCAAATGATACTGTACTCTATTCTTGGTAACTAGTTTCTTGCTAATGTATTTTGCTTTTTTCTGTATACAGGCTTTAAATGCTCAATCAAGAGCATTGCTTATGCAGAAGCTGGACCGCTCTGGCATTGCTGCAAGGTTTGTTTAACGATTTTCCTCTAGTATATTTTGTAAAATTGTTCATTTTCTTAACAGATTCCAAACACTGCAGCATTGGTCTGCCTGTTGGGAATGGGTCAGCTCCTGCTCAGCAGGCTGTTATGCCTATTGGTAATCCGGGTATAATACCAGCAGTAGCACCAGCTGTCCCAACACAAATTATGCCGACACCAGTGACTGAACCTGTTGGAAACCCCAGTGAGTGTTTACTGTTGAAGAATATGTTTGATCCAAACACTGAGGTGAGGATTTGCTGATTGATCACAATAACCCTCTGCAATTTCATTCAACAAAATATTAATATCAAATGTTATAAGATGCAGACAGAACCAGATTTTGATCTAGACATTAAAGAGGATGTAGAAGAGGAGTGTTCCAAATATGGACGGGTGGAGCATATCTATGTTGACAAGTAAGTTTATGAATGTGTAGCAATTGTCCATAAATGCTCCATTCTTTCTTTCTTTTATCTTATTTTTCCCATTTTTCCCATGCACATGTTGTGCATACTTGTCATTGTATAATTGATTCATCTTCTATACAGAAGAAGTGCAGGTTTTGTGTATTTGCAGTTTGAAACAGTGGAAGCAGCAAGTGCTGCTCAACGTGCAATGCACACAAGATGGTTTGCAGGCAGAATGATATCTGCTATCTTCATGGTATGCATTTCTTGTCTTGAGTGACCTGATGACATTGTTTCTTCAGATTTGCAATTTTACACAAATTACAGAGATTTTCCTGATTTCAACTGTCTTGTATGGAGGGTTTGTGTCTGATGCTTGATTGGCTTATGTTCCTTCTCTTGAAGGGTTGGGGAATCATTTGACCTGATAAGTAGTGGGAATTGAACCCAAGCCTTTCAAATGAAGTGATCGGTTCCTTGTCAGTTGAACCAACCCTGCCGCTGACAATATATTTGCCGATTGGTGGTGCATATTTGTGCATTCGTTGTTACCACTTACCAGACTCGTATCAACACATTTTTTAGTGTTGTTTTTTTTTTTTTAATATTGTAGCTAAGACAACATGTGTTTAGAGTATGAACTAAGAAGTAAGTCTGGCTAAGATAGAGATGTGTATTTCTTTGACGATGACTTTCATGTATTAGTATTGAGTTTCTAGCAGATGGGTGCTTGGTTCATTGTGCTTTGCTGAACATTGTTAGTGCAAAATTTGAGTTGCACAGGGAATTTTCAGTGGGTCAAATTAAATTCAAATGCTGTATGTGCACGTGTAACAGTGGTCCATAAATCGATTCTTAGGTAGCATGCTTGTGGTTTTGCCGCACCCCTTTCCTTTTGAATAGGAATTTTAAAATTATTTATTTCTGTTTTGCAGCAACCTCAGATGTACGAAGCCAAGTTTAAAGTGGACGCTTGAATAAGTGCTTACATACCTTGTGGCTCAGACGAGAATCTGCATAATTTTCTCACATTAGTTTTCAGAAATTGAGTTTAGTTTATAAATTTTGATTCATGACTTGTACTATTAGATGTATGGTTACAGATTTATTTGTCTAGGTGCTGTGATATTCATGATCAGTAATTTTTTTCATCTCAATGTATTCTATTTTAACCATAGTTCCATCTTTTTTTATCTTGTTTACTACTAGACTAGACTAATGTATGAGTGCTATGAACTCTAGTTCAACTGTCCTTCCTGAAGAGTTTTAACATATATTAAGCTATTAACCGTGTTTAGAATAGTTTTAACAACCAAAGCGGACTAGCTGGTTCGATCGAATCTGGTCCGTTAAAAAAAAAATTGGTCGTGTTGGAACTGGTGAAAACGGTTGAATAGGTTGAATTGGTCTAAAATTGGTTAAAATCGACAAAATTTTAAATCATTGCATTCTTATTTATTTAGTCAAATACTCTTTAAGATAAATAAATGTACATTTTTAAGAATTACATATAGGTATACATTATTTTACTATTATTTTATTTTATAAAACATAATTATTTATATTTACATTTTTATAACTTATTTTTTTTATAATTTTATTATTTAAATATTTAATATTATATTATATTAAAAAATATATAATTTAGTTAATATTAATTTGACAAATTTTCATGAGTTAGCATTCCACTGTAAGCTGTTATTGGTTTTAGCTTTCAGGTAGCACGAAATATAAAGATATTTAATAGGTAATTATTGTCATATTCATTTTGTTCTTGAGAAAATATTGTAAATTTTTTTAATGAAGTTATTTTTTTTTTAATACATAGGAATCAAACAAGAAGACAAAAGAGAAGAAAACTAAGCACGAAGAGTTGCTAAACTCTAGCATCCCCTAAACAAATCTGCACTAAAGAAGGAGGGCAGAACGTCCAAATCTTAAGAACTTCCTAATCTGTTGTACCATACTTTGCTAAGTAGTCAGCACGTTGGTTTCCTTGTCGCAGCACATGTTTGAAAGTAAGATGCCAATTCTTATGCGTGTACTGCTGAATCTTCCTAACGAGAGCTGTGTAAGGATGGAACTCGTTAACATTACTTTGAATAAGGTGTAAAGCAATCTGTAAATCAGAAACCGGAAACCATTATTCCAAGCAAGCTTTAGACCATTGTAAATTGCAAACAATTCTGCACGAAGACTTGTAGTATAACCACAATGGCCAGAAAAACCAAGATTCCACTAACCAAAGCTGTTCCGGATACCACTACCAAAACCTGATGATAATCCAGGATTACCAAGGGTATTGAGCTTCAGAAAAGATTGTTGGGGCGGAGATCAGCAGACCATGATAGGTCGACGCTGTTGCTTCTGATATGAATTTGACATGCTTAGTATGGTCTCATAAAGTAACTCAATTTGATGTTGAGTATACCATATAGACCACACCTTATCAGATAATACTTCTTCATTCCTAGTTCGCCAAATGCACCAACAAATAATTGCAAAAAGTACACCCTTTGAGCCAGTTATGTTCTGCTTAAGCCATTGAACTGCATTATCAATCAAGAAATCACGATCAATCTTCCATCACAAAGCTTGCAAACCACTTTAGCTTTGCTTTGTTGCAGTCCCTAAGAAGATGGAGAATGTCTTCTTGAAAAACGCCACACCTGTTACAAAGAGAAACAATAGACAAATGTGTATATTTATGAAAAGCGTTAGTAGGGAGACTTTCTCTAACAGAAAGCCATAAGAAAATTTTATTATTTTCTTGAAGTTTTAAGCTCCATAGCCATGACCAAGAATCTCCACGGGTATTAATTGCGAAAACTTCCCCACTAATTAATCACCAGTAGGCAGACTTAGCTGAATATTTTCCATCATTCGCATGTGCCAAAATGATTTCATCTTCCAGCTCATCATTCACGAAGGTACTCCTCATAATTTGCTTTACACCATCATCAATAATAGTAGCTAACATAGCAAAATTTCAGCTACCTTCACCGCACACATCCTTTACGAGAAGTCGAGTGTCTTAGATATTAACATAATCAATTCATTGCAAAGGTAGCCTAATTCCATCCATTTAGCATACCAAAGGGACACTTCACCTCTCCCAATACGGATAAGAAAACCATCTTTCAAATATTCAGCAGCTTTGACTATAGAAGTCCAAGTAAAGGAGCAACCTGGAGATAAATCTACTTAGAATATTATTTTGACGCAGGTATTTGGCCTGAATCATTTGAACCCATAAACGCTCTTTATCATGAATTAAGCTCCAAACACGTTTCCCAAGAAGAGATGTACTTGTATTTCTATCTGAGCGCACCCCTAGCCCTCCATACCTTCTAGGCTGAGTTATAGTTTTCCAATTTACCCGGTGAGCAGTAGGCTTTCCCCAGATAAATCTTCGAACTATATTGTCAATACTATCACAAATGCCTTCAGGCAACCAATAATTCTACATGACGTAATTGGGGACGAAAGTTATCACTGATTTCGCCAAAGTAATTCGACCAGTCCTGTTTAACAGCTTGCTTTTCCAGCCAGCCAATCTACCTTGAATCATTTCAATAAGGAAGCCAAAATCTGATTTTTTTAATTCTTCCCGTCAATAAAGGAAAACCCAAGTACTTATCAATTCTTTGAGTGTGACTAAAACCAAGAATATTCTCCATACGTGCCAGTTTCCTTATAGGAACGTTCTTAGACGCCTAAAATCTAGATTTGCTGACATTAACTTTAAAACCAGCAGATAAAAAAAAAAGGCATCCAGGGCTTGCTTCACTAACCTGGCCTGAGCATACAGCCTTGATAAATAACAGACAATCATCTGCAAAAAAGAGATGGGAGATCCTGGGACCAGTTCTAGAGATTGAAACGGGCTGCCACTTATGTGAAGAAACTTTTTCTTGGATCAAAAGCGCCAATTTTTCCATACACAAAACAAAAAGTTAAGGAGACATGGGATTTCCTTGTCTCAAACCTCTAGTGAGAGAAAAAGGTTTCAGAATTTCATTATTCCACTTCAAAGAAAGATAAGCTTCACCTGTACAACTCATAATCAGATCAATTGTTTTCTGAGGAAAACCAAACTCAGCTAGAGTGACCCTAAGAAAGCCACAATCAATTCTATCATAGGCTTTTTTACAGTCTATTTTGAGCATCAAATAACCTGTCTTCCCTTTTCCTATACATATGATGAGTTATTCTTGGACTATAATTGCATTATCATTAGTTCCCCTTTTTGGAATAAAGCTTCTTTGTAAAGGTCCAATAAACTGATGTAAGTGAGGTTAGAGATAATTTTTAAGGTCACTATACAAAAACTTATAGGTCTAAAATCTTTCAAGGAAAAGGCTGATTAATTTTTGGAATTGGAACGATTAAAGTTTCAGCCAAACCTGATGGAATATGACCTGTAGAAAAAGCTGTAGCAACAAGCTCCCAAATATCTAAAGAAATAATGTTCCAGTAAGTTCTGAAGAAAATGGGTTGAAACCCATCAGGACCAGGGGCTTTGTAAGGATCCATAGCAAAAACAGCCTGTTTAACCTCCTTCAAGGTAACTGGGCTTATAAATCCCTCACACAAATCATCACCAATGTAAGGAATATTCTCCAAGCGAAGACTTTGAGGGTGGCAAACATCATTGCTCTGAAATAACTTCTTAAAGAAATCATTAGCTTCCTTTTTGAGTAATTCCTCCTCAATACACCAAATACCTCCTATGTCAAGACCTGTCACTTTATTCCTCCTCCTTCTAATTATAGTTTGAGTATGAAAGAGTTTTGTATTCTTATTTTCGTACTTCACCCATTTTTCTCTGGATTTTTGGAACCACATCTCTTCTTGGACAAGAACTTGATTATATTGACCTTGAAGATCCTTTTCAAGCTTTGCAAGCTCATGATCATATGCCACATCCAACTCTATATGAACACCTTTAGCCGAGTATCCAGGTGCCTCTTCCTACAAAAAATGTTACCAAATACCTTTTCATTGAACTCAATGGATTTGGTTTTTAGTTTATCCAATTTGTAGCCAACTGGTCCATGATGCGTCTTCCAAGTATGATCCACAACCTCACCATAGTCAGGATGAGAAATCCATGCTGCCTGGAAATGAAACCCCCTTGTGCTTCTTAGTAACTTATTTTTTACAACTCACCAAAAGTGGATTATGATCAGAATTATGAGTTGGAAGAACTTCTGCCAGCGAATGAGGAAAATAAATTCGCCAGAGGATTAGATAAGCATCTGTCTAGCTTTTTTCTGACATGGTCCCCATTGTGAAAGTTCTTTCTCCAGGTATGTAAACCTCCTTTCATCTAAGGGTCCAACATGCTACATGCATCTATCATATTTGGCAACAGGTTAGTCATACTGAGAGAGAAAACACCACCATAAACTTCGGATGGTAGAAGAACTTCATTAAAATCCCCTGTCATAATCCACGAGCCTGAAATACTATTGCTCAGAGTCATAAGATGATCCCACAATAAACAGCAGCAGTACCACAATAAGTGACGCCGTTGAATCTTGAACGTAATAGCCTGATGGAACTGTTAAACACAGCATCAATAATATTAGTAAGAATCCATATACCATAATTATAAGATAAATAATTGCAAAAATTACATTCACACTTATGTCCGTGACTAAAATGTGATTTTTTCTTATTTTAAAATTTTATTATATAAATTATTCTATTTTATTATATAAATAATTTTAAACAATTATAATGTGTCATGTGTTTTTTAATAAAATTTTTAGATAATTTTGTTTTTTTATTTATTTAATTTTAAATATTATTTTTGAAATTATAAATTTTTTTTTATACTCATACTCTTTCAATTTATTAATTATTATAAAAATAATTTTAACATTTAAAAAAAAAATTAATATCCTTAATAAATTTTAACATTATGAAAGATAATTGTAATAACATTTTAGGAAAAATATGTAAATGTAATAAGGACTATATTAAAGGAGTGAATATAATTTAATTTAAATAATTTTACGAGTAATGACTCCCTCTTAAATAAATAAAGAAAAAATAAATAAATTTAAACCGCAGAATCTTCACGATGGAAAGAAGCATAAGGATTTCAAGTCAAAATAGCAACACTAGGACTGGATGCACCCTTAAAGAAAATGCGAATGCTTTTGGATGTGCAACTTAAATATACATTTTAATTCAAAATGATGAACAGAATATTTTCTGAATTGAAATCAAATACACGTGCAAATGGTAATTGTATCATTGCCAAATTAATTATTGATAATTGATTGATTTGGAAAAAAATATAGTTAATGCCAATCGATAATTTCCTTATGTGATTAAAGCTAATTTATTATATCATCAGTACTAATTAATATACTGTTAATAACGAAATCATGTTGAAAAAAAATGTGGCTGGAAAATTGTTTTTTGACAGGCATATTGAAAGATATTATACATGAATATTTAGTGTGAAATAAGTATGGAGGCCCAAGGAAAAAAGCCCATTGGGGGATTGGAAAGAAGAATGTTAATTTGGCGGTCTCTTCGGCGATAAGACCGCAACGCATAGCCCTACTCACCAGCCTTTTTCCTCTGCTCGGTATACTATTCCATACAGAGAGTGCAAAACCGAAACTAACAGGTACGCTTTCTTTCTCTCTCTCCCTACAATTCAAACCCAAAACCTGCCTCTCTCAACTGCACTGAAAGACTAAGAGTGAGTGAGTGAGTGAGTGAGTGAGTGAGTGAGTGAGTGATTGAGTGATTGAGTGAGTGAATGAGTGAGTGATAGCATATCATAATTTATCCCGCAGATTCTCACGCACAACGTAACCGTATGTTATATTAGATCATTCTCTAAACCCTAGCATAGCATCCTCGGATTTCATCTTTCTTCGTTTCTGAAATTTGCCTTTGCCTTTTTGTTTTAGATGGATAGGTATCAGAGGGTAGAGAAACCCAAGGCAGAGAGTCCTATAAACGAGAACGAGATACGCGTTACTACTCAAGGAAGGATGAGGAATTATATCACCTACGCCACCACACTCCTTCAGGTTACTTACTATTTACTGTCACTATATTTCCCTCCCCCTTCCTGCATTTTTTTTTATTACATAATTGTGATAATATTACTATCTTTTGATTTTTTTTTTCTAGCGCAAATATTGGGCCAAACTCGCCTCTTATTTAATTGACTCTATGTCAATACTTTTGTTAGGTTGGGTTCGTCGATTTGGATTAATGCCTTGCGTTTAGGTCTTAATGTTACGGTGCCTTCGTTAGAATCGTATAAATTTAATATAGATGTTAGTCGATTGAAATTTCTTTCGAATGTTAATAATAAGGAGGAATAATTCTTAAGATTTTAAGTTTGAATAAACCCTAAATGTTTATGCGCTTGGTTCACAAATAAAATCCCTCAATCGCACACGTCGCAAAATGGAAAATGGAGTGAATTGAAACATGGTAATTGAAACCATGTTTATAGGAAAATATGAGAAAATCATAAACCGAAACGGGAGTGAATTCACATCAATTATCTGGTAAAGGCTCTGATAACAGAAGGGGGGGAGGTGTGAACTTTTGGCTTATGGCAATGAAATCGATGAAGAAAACCATGACTATAACAAAGAACTTTCAAAATCAATGATTCTCTTTAGAATATGGTACTTATGCTAGTCAGACAGGGATGAAAATTAAAGGATTCATTTTTGTACATTTCTGTTTAGAACTATATAGGAATATGATTCATGAATTTTTCACCTCTGTTTTTTAGCATACACCAAACTAATCCTCAAGATGATAATCCTGTACTTCTTTGTTCGTGATGCTTGATAACTTTTACTTTCACACATGCTCTGAAAAAGGAAAGGACCTATCTCTCTATATTTCTATTCTTTGTGTACTTCATCATTTACATTGATTTTCTGCTGGTGGTAGGATTTCTCCCTTTTGTTTTTGATGTGACCCATCCCTGCAAGTATCAATTTATCTAGAATCAACTGATATTATACTATTTCTTAACATTTTATCTTGTTCTAAATATATTTTCTACAGGAGAAAGGATCTAATGAAATTGTTCTCAAAGCAATGGGACGTGCAATAAATAAGACTGTAATGATTGCTGAACTGATTAAGGTGGGAGGATCAATATCTTTATGGAATATGATGGCCTGCATTTGTTCATCTTAATTTTGTGAGTTGTGATGGTTCTGTTACTTGTTTCAGAGAAGGATTGTTGGTCTGCATCAAAACACCACAATTGGATCAACTGATATAACTGACACATGGGAACCATTAGAAGAAGGCCTTCTTCCGTATGGATTTTTGTTTCTTCTAATGCTGCCTTATCAAGTACTAAATTTCTGTATTCGAGAGTGATTGTTTTGATTTTGTGTTGTGCTTTTCCAGTTTGGAGACTACTCGCCATGTTTCAATGATCACAATTACCTTGTCAAAGAAAGAATTGGATATGTCTTCCACAGGGTAAGAACTTGTGTGACATTGTATGGCATATGTATCTCTGAATGTAGTTGTTTGATGCCTTGTATTTTCACAGGCCTATTTATTTACGAGACAAGCTGCATGATCATTTATGAGTTTTATGAGTTGTGATCATTAATTAAATTTATTTTCATTCCACTTATGATAAATTATCTGTGGAAAGTTCGTTTAATTACAGCTATTTGTTGGTAAGCCTTTTCTCCTTTGGTGTTGTAGTTCTAGACATTTATTGGGTCTAAGTAAAGTTCTAAATATATTCTGACTGCCATTTTTTTTTTAAATACTCTTATATTTTACTATCAATATTCAGGATAATATGACTATTTTATTGTCACACAAGCTTTATATAGTTTGTCAAATTGGGAACGGGGAAGGACCAAGAAGTTTTTATTAGAGCACATTTGAATGAATTGTGCAAAACTTTCTTCAACTTTATTCTCCCTTTTTTAACCATAATTTCCTTGTTTAAAAAAATTAAAGGCTTTGTCTTAAACATTGTCACATAAACCCCTTCGAGTCCTGCTAAAGCCTAAACTATGGGTTATAATTTTTGTTATTTTAGAAACATGTCTGTATAATTTCATTTAACTTGGAGAGTTGCACATGTGAATTTGCTGAACATGTTTCCTTCTTTGCCTGGCGTTTGACTTCTATTAAAATTTTCTAATACTGCATTGAGAATGAGGTAACGTATTAGATCCTCGATTTCAAGATGTGAAGTAAAGACCCTTTCTATTGTGCTGCTGTTGTAATTATCCTATCTGGCTTTCATGTGGACTGATGGAAGGATTTAACTTCATTTACTTTTTTGTGTATTTAGATTGTAATGTTTATAAATTTGCACTATCATTTTTTGCTTTCTAAATTTTGGCTTGTACAACTGTGTTATGTTAAGTATTCATTTCTGTAAACACTTTAAAGTCTAGTCATAATTTGCAAGTATGGTTGTCTTCTATCTTGGACTTAGAATTTTGAAAGTGAATGGAAGATCTATGTTCTACAAGCATATTTGTACTTGAGCTCTGGTGTGTTGAAAAAAAGATAATTTTTCTTGTGTTTCAGTTAGTTTGTTACATTATCCAACCAGACCATCAGAACCGTGGTTTATACATGGAGTGAAGCTGGGATATTAGTCCTTTGGGGGGCAGGGATCCATTGTTAAGATTTGGCTGGTTGCAAGATTTTAATTTTTCTTTTCTCATGCAGATATCAACCTCCTCTTCCAGTTGATCAAGTAAAACCTTTAAATGAATATGAAGAGGAAGGAGGTTATTTCATAATTTTTTTCTTTTAATATTTCAAGAGTGAGAATGTCTTGTGTGGTTTTTGTAATATGTTACTGGAACTTAATCTGATGCAGAAGGCTCACCAAGGATGCGAGGAAGAGGGCGTGGTCGTGGAAGGGGCAGGGGTAGAGGTATTGCTGAGTACTTTGTTTCACTTATTCACTGTAAATGCCTGTGTTATAGATGGTGGAATGGTCAAAAATGCTTTCTTGGACTCTTTTGGTTGTGGTTTCTTTAAAATGTAAAAGCTGCTTATTAGAACAAAATCTGTTCTGCTTAGGAATTTACAATGGGGGTATGGAATATGGTGATGGTTGGGATGGTGGACGTGGCTATGGTGGAAGAGGTCGTGGCCGTGCAAGAGGGCGTGCTTTTCGGGGACGTGGACGAGGCTATGGTTCCCAGCCGGTTGGGTACTATGACTATGGTGAATATGATGCTCCACCTCCCCCACGTGGTAAGCATGAAAGTCCACAAAATTTAGATTTCATGAAGATAAGTTGTTATTGCTTAAATTACAAGTTTACAATTGTTGTATTATCAGATAACATTTTGATTAATGAGTTATTGGAAGCATAGTGAATGAAATTTTTATTTTAAGTCTTATATTTTGCTGCGCTATTTGCATTAGATGGTGCTTCCTATTAAATTAGGCTACATAAGAAACGGAGGAAAATTACTTCATTTAAATTCATAGACTGTTTTCTTGTCTTTTTAATTTCCTCTGTTCTCTTTTGTTCCTTTTTATTTCAGCCTTTTGAGATTTCGTCCTAGACTACCTGAGCGGACATGTTAGTAAAAATTTTATTTGATGGTTTTGCAGGTCGTGGACGTGGAAGGGGAAGAGGCCGTGGACGTGGAAGGGACCGGGGACCAGCTGCTTGATCAAGTTGTTGTTGCTTATCATGTATATGTTATAAGATGTTGCCTCTTTGTTTAGTTCTTTGTGAGATTTACTTATATTGGTATTATTTGAAGCGTTCAGTGTTGCAGCCATGTTCCTGCAGTTTTGATTATGTAGTTTTTTTTTTTCGTTTGTAACCTCTATAATTTTGCCAAGTTGGGTAGGTTAAGTTAGATATATTTCCTTTGTTTAAAGACTAATGAATTACAGTTGTAAAATTTTTCAATAGGAATTATCGCAGTAAGTTTTTTCGAAGTTTGGTTTAGTGTGTGATTGGTTTAGTATATTAAAGAAAGTTTTTTTTTTTGTTGTCAATTTTGTAAGAGAGCTTTTAAAAAGCAAGTGATGAAACATGCAATTTGTGGATTACATTAGGTTTTTTTTTAGTCTGTTTATTTTTGATTTTTAATAAATTTTATTTAATGATAGAAAGTGTGTTAAAAAGAATATAAGTATTTTTTGTTGTTATAAAAAGTTGAATCACTTGAAATTTTTGGTTATGATATAATTATGAATGAAATGTGTTATTTGTTTAACATCCGTATAATAATTAATTTTTCACTTGAATTGTACAAATTATTATAGAACTGAGAAAAATGATCTCACATAAATAGGTGGAGCAGTGGTAGCACAGCAATAAAATATTATTATTAATTATGAGAAAGAGATATTTTGTGCTTTATAATTTTTGAAAAAATAAATAAGAAAAAAAAAGGGTAGTTAACAGTAACTGGTTGTGGGTTATTAGAAAGTTGTAACTGTAGGATAGTCTTAAAAAAAGTGGAGATAAAAAACACTCATTGAGAGTGGTATCTCTTTTATATAATTGAATGGAAGGAAGAAAATAATTTTGCCGGTTAAATTGAAATGCATGGCTGCTCCTTGTCTTTCTAGCAATTGCATTCAATACTTAGATGTCTGGCGCAGTAGAGCCGTAGAGGTCAAGAATTAATCTGGAGTGGGCTTTTTCGTATTTTCAATTATAATGTAAGATTTGGGTTATTGTTTTGACACGTTTTTCTAATGTTCATTAGTTCTTTTGCACCACATGGTTGGCTCTTTAATATTTATTTAGCAATCAAACAAGACAGCCCAAGGGTTATTTATATATAGGCAGTACCAAAAACAGAAAAAAAATTCTATTCTTCCTAATGTTTTTTCCGGAAAGCGATAAGAAGGAAAAAAAAATACTAAATAAAATGAATGACGGGTTGATAAAAAATAAAAAGAAAAAAGAAAAATGAGTCATAAAAAATATTATAGAAATAGAAATGTATTATTAAATACAATGATTTTTAAGAGACTGCAAGGGAACATATTTTTGTATTTTAAATATCTTTAAATTAAAAATTTATCTACAATTTTTTTTTTATAAATAAAATTAAAAATATTTAAATGCTTCTATAAGTTAAAACTAATTAACTAGTTCTTAAAACATATTTGTTTAAAATAGTTTACTACATATTTTATAACTTGAACAAATAACCGTAAATCTTGTATGAATATGATTAGCCTTAAGAATGCTTTCTTCAAGAGATTCTTCATTGTACTCAATCTCAGAAAAGAAAGAACTCTTCTTATCACTTGTTAATGGCTTAGTCTATAATAAACAAAATTGTACAGAAATTTCAAATTTTGTTGGCACCAAATACCTCAGCCTGCCACCTAACAGGTTCACTAAAATGACATTCAATGTTATCAAGACACAAGGATAATGGAATGTAATGGTCAGCAGCATATTATAGTTAGTTATTGAAAATGACAGTCATATGATATTCTATTCCCTTTTTATTTCTTTTCCTTAACTGAAAATATATATGCAAACAGGCTTGGCATTGGCAGTACGTACTGAGCCCATGCTTGCTTAACTTTGTGAGTAGTTTTGCCTAACATAAAATGTTAAAAATTACTTTCATAATATTTTACAAAATAAAAACTCCTCAGAAAAGTTCTTTAACACTACAAGACACAAAAACATATGATATAAAAATTGGTTGAAATATATCAAGTTTGACCATTTTTGAAACAAGTAGTTCAAGTCTTGGTTGAGGAAAGTGGTAAACTTTTACCACCGAAATTCAGTAACAAATTTGAGTACGTAAAAGATCAGGACGAAACTCTTCAAATTAACATTTCTATAATTTAAGATCCAAATTCTTCAAATAACCTCTTTAGTATCAATAGCTTACCGAATTACTTCTCCATAGTAATTACTAATTAGGTTTCTCATGATTGCAAATGCGTTATGTACATAAAGGATAGATGACCCATTAACACCTTTTCTTAATCTTACATACAATAATTAATGAAGTTCCCCCTTCAGCAGAGAAGCAGAATACAGAAATATCAAACCAGAAAATCATACATTTAAATCTCCTCAAAGTTACTGGAATTTTGGATTTCTAATTAAGGTATCGGATATGAATTGTGTGTATGTCCATATAGTGGAAAACTTCATCTCAGCATGAAAAAGAGAACTACACCTAGCAGTTAAAATGAAACAAACAAGGAACCTACTTCGAATTTATATAATTAATGGCTACACCCAATTCTATTCACCTAAGATAATTTTGAATTGAGATCATAGAATGTCTCTCATTTTTGTCCCAATACCTATATCTTCAGTTGTGAGCTACAAAATCAACTATATACAATGGTTAATCATAAACTAACAAGACAAATGAAAAGTTCGGTCTACCATGGATCCAAACTGACCAACGCAACACTTTGGATTTTTGTCACAGCATAATCTGGGAATGACTCATTTACCTAATTAAGCTTAGCCTAGCCTCCTACCATCATGGTTATATCTAATTGACAGAATAATTAAAATAACCCAAAATTGTAAGTTACTTCATCTTTTCTCTTTTTCAGGGTGAATAATAGGAGTTGTCACCTTATATATAACTGTAAGAGATCGATATTTCTTCATTTTCTTTGGGCGAGGAATCACTTCAATATCATTCTCAAATGTCCCGTTATTTGGCAGTCTTTGATCAACCACTTCTTCACCTGAGAACGAAACTCTCTTCCTCTTCCCATTAACATCATCATCGTCATCATTGTTGTTGTTTTTATCTTCGTTGCTGAGTTGCATAAGCTTCCGAGCCGCTGCAAGAATGTCATCAATAGACATAGCCAAGGGGTCATGATTGTGAGTTTTTGTTGTAGGTGAGGAAGGTGCTTCATCTGCCATTGCACAATTGAGGCCGTAAGTGATGTGCTTTTTTCTTTATCTAATGACTTTTGAAATGGGTTGGTTGACGTGAGCGTGTTTTTATTTAGGGTACGTGACGATGAACGAGTTTTATTGCGGTTTCAGAGAGAGAAAGAAAGGTGAGAGCTGGACCCTGACCTGAGGGAGAAACTGCAAGGTTGGTTCTTTGAATTTTGTAGGAAGGTCTCTATTTTCTTATATAGTATTTTACATCGCTTTCAACTAATGTTTCTGTTTCCTTCTTTATCTTTACTTTTTTTTTTAAATAATTTTTTATTTTTTATAAATCCTTTTTTAACCTATTAATTTCTTAGTTAATGCTGACCATTGATTCATCTAAGAACCATACATTTATGTTTGTCATTGACTATTTGGTCAGGCATCTAACGGCTGCCTTTTATCCATCCACAATTTTTTTATGGGTATTTTTTGATTTTTTAATACATGTTGTGAGTAACACGTCGATACTTCTTATTATCTAACACGTTGATATGTGATTTTATTTGAAAATTAAATTAAATCTAATAAAATATTATTTAATTAATTTAATAAATTTTTTACATATTTTGAATGTCAAAATAAACTGAACAATTTATATAATATAAGTTATTTTTAGAGTGTCAAAATTGAAAGTAAATAAAATTAATTAGATTACTTTGATTTAAATTTAAATTTAATTTGATTTTAAGTTAATAAAAATATATTTTACTTAATAAATTTTATATTATTCATATTTAAAAAATTTCTTATATTATATATTATGATGAATTAATTGATCAAAGTAAAATTTTTAGTTTTTTTAAAATAATTTTAAATTTAAGGTTAAAGATGTTTTTATTCTTTATAAATATAAAAATATTTATTTTTAATCTCTCTATTTTTTATTATGGATTTTTGGTTTACTATTTTATATAATGTGTTAAAAGTAAATTCGATTATACATTTTGTTAATGATTCTAATTTTAATAATAATTTTGATATAAAATTAAAAAAAATAGAATCAACTTGATTTGAATTAGGATTAACATAATCAGAATTAGTATCAAAATGATTAAAATTATTAACAAAATCTATAATCTAATTCACTTTTAATATATTTTATAAAAAGATGAACCAAAAATAAATGATAAAAAGTAGAAAGAATAAAAACAAACATTTTCATATTTATATTTAATTCTTAAATTTAACAATAATTCGTACATTATTTTTCTATTATAATATTTTAATTCATAAAAATACACAATTAAATTAATTATAGTCAATGTATACAAATTTAATTGATTAATTTTTTAATGATTTGAGTATAACAATAATCATAATAATTAATATCATTTTTTTTTATCTATAAATGATCAACTTATGTTTATATATATTTATTCATAAATAAGGATCAAATAAAATAATTTTAAAAAATACAATAATATTATGTAGAAAATTTATGTAAAAAGTATGAAACTAAAAAAATTGAGAACTAAAATAATTAGTCATCTTTACTATTAAAAATAA
>JAMLFT010003581.1:0-21682 GCA_026544285.1 Pachyrhizus erosus | reverse complement strand
TTTAATTCAAATTAATTAAGTAATTCTTATTATATTTGATTAATTAATTTAAAAATTAAAAATTAAATTTTTATTTTTTAAATTAATTAAATAATATCTTATTAAATTGTTTTCATGATATTTATGGAGGGGCGATTTGTTTGTGGGGTCATATTTTCCCTTTAGTATCCACTATTGTTGCCACAGTTAGGAGCTAACTTTCATTTTTTGTCTTTACCTCTCTTTTTTTTGTTTACCCCGCCATGTTTTGTTTTATGGTAGATTTTATTTGACATTTTATGAATTTTGTTATGCGAACTTTTGCACTTTTCGAAAATCAAGTAATGTTTGTTGTGCTTGGATTAAATTAGCGTGTAAGTTGTGGTATATCTTGAGCAGAGATGATGAGGTTGATTTTCTATCTTATTAATAACTCATTAAAACAAGGGCAACTTCATTGCAATTTTTATAAATGAGAAAATTAATTCACCCAATTTTATCAGTCACTTAAATAGTGAATAAATAAAAAAACTAAAAAACTAAAAAGAAAAGAAGAAATAAAAGTAAATGAAATGAGAAATAAAAGTGTGAATGGAAGAAGCAAATGACAAAGAAAGATCAAAGAGTTTGTTTAACTTAAAAAAAAGTGTTTTTAAAGAAAAATAAGTAGTTTTTTTTATGTATTTTTTTCAAATATTTTTTGTTTACTTTTTTTAGATGAAAAAAAAGTAACTAGTATATGTTTTTTAAAAAGTACTTTTTAGATTTTTTTAAAATTTAAACAAACTAGTCCAAGAAAGAAAAATAGATCACTATTAATACCATATTGGGACCAAGAATGCAAGAAAATCAAATTCCCGCTGAAATTGAAAAATGGATACAAAAATAATCTAAAACTATACAAATGAAGATTACAACTATTTATATCTCCGACCTACAATCTAATTGAATGTAAGAGAAAAACAGAATAACTAAATTTAACAACGTTAACTACTTCTATTACAAAGTTATAACGATATTGAATTGGTTCTCGTACTTAACATCAATTTAGTCCTTCTGCGAATTTTTTTTACAATCCATTAATTAAATTTTAGTTCCACTACTTCACACATATTTTTTTTTTAAAACTTTGACACATATATTGCTGTAAAAAAAAAAAAACTTTGATCCATATATTAAAAAATTCTAACACCATTATAACTTAGTTAAATAGTAGAAACTGATTTGTAAATAGTTTTTCATGAATAAGATTATTTTTTTTTTCATGTAAGGACTAAAACTAAATGTTTTTTTTATATAGACATTGTTAGAGATTAAGAGTTTGTTTGTTTTTTGTTTCCGAAATCTTTTTTTTTTTTAAGCTGCAACTTGTTTATTTTTTAGGTGAGATTCGTTTCTGAACTCTGTTTTCTATTTTTTTTTTTTAAAAAAAACTTGTTTTTTTTTTTATGAAAAAACTTTCTTTGTTTTAATTTTTTTTATAGATCATGTGTATTTTTTTTTTACCAAAAAGTGGAGATAGTTCTGTTCAAGACGACATCGCTATAAATTGTAAAGTTCTATTTTTGAATGGTTTTAAATTTATTTGACAAGAGTAGTTTTTAAAACTATTTTCAAAATTAAAATATGTTTTTAGTTTTTAAAATAAAAATCTAAAACATCTCTAAGTTATTTTGATTTTCAATTTTCTGTTACTTATATTGTTTCTTACACTTTTACATCCCCTCCTTTTACTTTCTAAATAATACTAGTTTTTGAAAATTGTTTTATAAAATAAGTTGTTAAACTAAAAAAATAAAAAATTAAGGTTTAATTGTATTTTTGATTTCTTAGATATTATAGTTGTATAATTTTAATTTTTTTAAGTTTCAATTGTTTGAATTATTTAAATATTATAAATGTATGATTTTAGTTTCTTTAATTTTAATTATATAATTTTAATCGTTTAAATATCACGATCTTAGCTTTCATATATCATAATTGTATAATTTTATTAAATAAATCTCAAAACTAATACTGTTTAAAAAGTAGAAATGGAGAAAAATATGTAAAAGTGTAAGAAACCACATAAGTAATAGAAAATTGAAAGGCTTACATATGAAATTAGTCTTGGAAAATATTATATTTTTATCCTTGAAAAAAAATCAATTTTAATTATTTGAAGTTTTTTATTTAAGTCTCTAATATTAAATAATATCGTGATTTTAATTATTGTTGTATTTTAAATAATAACATAATAGTGATTTTGATAATCTAGTAAGTCATTAAGGAGTTTGTCATGATAATCCATATAATTTTTTTTATCAAATTATATTTTTAATTTTTTTATTAATTAATTTAATATTATTAACTATTTTGAATAAGTAAATATTTGAAAATATAACTTTTTAAAAAAAATTACATATAATTATTATGTCAAATTCCTTGGTAATGTGTTAAGTCATTATATTATTAAAGTATTTGTTATAACATAATATAATGTTGTTAATTGATAATAAAGATTAAAACAAAAGAATTTTAAAAGATAAAAAAAAAAATCTTAATGACCAAAATAAAAAAGACACCATTTTTTAGGGATCAAATTGATATTTAAACCAAATTAAAAATCAAAATAGCTTAGAGATGTTTTGAATTTATAATTTGACTTTTTTCTAACTACATGTTTAATGTCAAATATTACAAAATGAGTGTTAAAAGTTACATGATGCTACTTTGTTTGTAATGCTTATTACTTAATCTTTAATTTAAAATAGAAGAGAATATAAGTTTTTGAAAATACCAAAATTAACCTAATTGCTACCTTTATTCCAAAATAACGGTATTTTTTTTGTGTTTATTTCAAAATAATGATTATTTTAATTTTTTTTAAGTTAATTTTCTAACAATACCCTTAGATATAATTAAGAATATCATTTAATACTTGCATCGAAAAAAAATGTCAATTATAAAATGTATTTGATATTAGTAAAAAGTTAGTTAATTTATGATAAAGTAGTAGAATAATTATGAATATTTTTATCTAACTTTATATTAATTAACTGTTCTTTAATTAGAATGTTATAACCTTAAAATATCATTATTTTAGAATGGATAAAATAATTTATACACACTACTAATAACTCAAGAACTTTTTGTCTAAGAAAAGCCTAACATAAAAATGTTAATGTTTTATTATGGATATCATAATTTATTTGGATTGAAATAAATTAGAGTAGTATTTCACTAATGGTGGGGTATGTAGGAATAGATTTCATCCTCCTTGTCATAAAACATATAATTTTCTTTTTCAAGAATTAAGTAATGTATTTCTCCTTTCATATAATTTTATATGGCTTGTTCAAGATTTTAACACAAGTATTAATAATTACAATTAATATGATGAGTTTTTAAAAATATATAATATAACTTTATAATATATCATTTGTCTCTCTAATTAATTAGATTGTCTTACATGTACTATTAAACATCAATTATTTTCATTGGAGATATTTTATATAAAAAATTAATATTTTATTGATTTTGTAAAACAATATATAATTTGATACACAAATTTTTTTAAAACATTATACAAATTGATACAGATGAAATATCTTAATACTTATTACATAAATTTTACATTAATGTATTTTTTTCGTTCCAAAATGATTGCAATTTAAGATTGTTTACATATATTAAAAAAGTAAATATTTTAAGAAAATAATATTTTTATAAGATAATTTTATTAAAAAAATTATTTTTTTAATTTCAATAAAAATATTATTAAAATATTAAAGACATCAATATTTATTACAGAAAAAAGCTCTAAGAGATATTTTGATATCTTATTAAAAGGTAAAAATATTAATTATTCTAAAATAATTTTAAAAATCTTAAACTACAATATTTTGATACAGATGGAGTAAATATAAAAATTTTGGAATGCGAGGCCCCTAATTTTGGTAAGGAGAGGGTGGGAAATTGATGGCACTCTATAATGGTCATCAAATCTAATAAAAGACTCAGGGTTTGTGCAGGTGGCATCATCAGAAAAACCGAAAACCTAGAATTTGGAAATTACTATGAAGATTTTGGATTTCACAAATCACAAATAGAACAGTAAAATAGTTGTACGTGAAAAATGAGATTGAAATATCTTCCTTGATTATTCAAGTGATGCATCTGCATCGTCCAATTGAGATGTGTCATTGTAATTTGCCTAGGCATGCATGTCTGTCTTTCCTGGTCTTCAGCTACCTTTGACCTTTAAATTAAAACCTTAACCATCCAATTTCCCACATCGTGGCCAAAACAGATTCCTCTCAACAAAAAAATAATAACAATAATAATGCAAAATTTTGTTTCTATCTCTTAAACCCGCTTCATTTCTTAAAACATGCACCCCACGTTCAATGAACCCACCTCAAAAAAGAAATAAAAACTAACACAAACCCCATCAAATATTCACCTCCAACTTTTCTTTTTTGTCAAACTCAATCTCCTAAAAAAACATCTCTCATTTCATTTGTAACTCTGACTTCTCCCCTGCTATTTTCCTCCCTTGCCACAATGCAACAAACTTAGTCTCTCTTATTTCTCTCTTCCCACAGGGACCTGGAAACCCCATGTTTTGTTCCTTCTTGTTCATTCCTTACAATTTTCCTTAGAACATTCATTGATACATTAAAAAAAAAGGAAAAAAAAATGGTTAAAGCAATGGAACAAGAACAGGAAAGTCTCAGGTCCAAACTATTCCATTTCAAAGGAATGTTTGAGAATACAGGGAGGCATACAAAGAGTTTGAGCATTGAGAGTGCCAGCGCAATAGATCCTTCTCCTTCAGAAGAAGATCTAGTGTCATCAAGAAGTCTAGGATCAAAACCTCTAAATGATCTGGATAAGGTTCCTAAGCCAAGGATAAGCAAGGAGGATATTGCAGCCAAAGAAGCCAAAGACAAGTTAATGCAAGGTAAACATTAATGTTAATTATTAATATTGATTCCATGCAAAAGAGAGACAACGAACTGAACCAGCCCATTTTCTTTATCTATAATTTTCAGCATATCGATTTTGAAACTCATTGAATAATGTCTTTTATTTTCAAACTCTGTGGATGTGTTGCATTTGGATTAGTCTATAATATTTATCTATGGTTGGGTTTAATTCAGAAATGGAACAGATGAAGGAGAGATTTGCTAAACTGCTATTGGGGGAGGATATGTCTGGTGGAGGAAAGGGTGTTTCTTCAGCTTTGGCATTGTCAAATGCATTCACAAACCTTGCAGGTTTGTTGACCCTTCGATTTATTATTTCTCCTTTAGCTAAGACATGGCATTCTTCTTTCAATTCTCGTCCAATCATGCTGTGCAAATATTGTGCCGTTCCTTCCATTTTCAGGAGAGATTTACAGCAGAAATGTTTCAAATAATTCATTGTCAGTTTCTCTCATTCTTTTCTTACTGAGTATGCAGCTGCTGTTTTTGGTGAACAAAAGCGCCTAGAGCCAATGCCGCCAGAAAGGAAAGCAAGATGGAGAAAAGAAATCGATTGGCTTCTATCGGTCACCGATTACATTGTTGAAATGGTTCCTGTGCAACAAAAAAACAAGGATGGCACAACCATGGAGGTGACCCTCTCTCCTCTCCTTCCTTATGTTTCTCATTCTTCCTATCACAATTGCTATATGATTGAACCTAATCTTTGATTATTGAATAGGTTATGACAACACGACAAAGAACTGACCTCCACATGAATATCCCTGCCTTACGAAAGCTTGATACAATGCTTATTGTAAGATCACTATCCTTGCATCCTGATTCACTCCCGAGTTAAATATGATTATTACTCTTCTGTTGGCTTCAATTGATGGTTATTTCTCATACAATTATTGATGATGAGCAGGATACTCTAGATAACTTCAAAGACCAAAATGAGTTCTATTATGTGTCAAAAGATGCAGATGATTCAGATAGTACAAATAGAAATAATGATAACAAGTGGTGGTTGCCTACACCTAAGGTTCCCCCAGAGGGTTTATCTGATGCAGCAAGAAGGTTTGTTCAGTATCAGAAAGATTGCGTGAACCAAGTACTTAAAGCAGCTATGGCCATAAATGCTCAAACTCTATCAGAAATGGAGATCCCTGAAAGTTATATTGAATCCCTACCCAAGGTAAGTCAAAAGGAACTATTATTTGCTTAAAAGTCATCATGGTTAACATTCTGACATTTTATGCACAAAATAATTGGTATTTTAGAATGGAAGATCAAGTCTAGGGGACTTGATCTACAGGAGCATTACAGATGAATTTTTCGATCCTGATCAGCTCCTATCAGCTATGGACATGTCATCAGAACATAAAATCCTAGATCTCAAGGACAGAATCGAGGCATCCATTGTTATTTGGAGGCGGAAGATGAACCAAAAAGACACCAAATCAGCTTGGAGTTCTGCTGTGAGTATGGAGAAAAGAGAACTCTTTGAAGAGAGGGCAGAAACCATATTACTTCTCCTAAAACATCGTTTTCCTGGGATCCCCCAATCTGCATTGGATATAAGCAAAATCCAATTCAACCGGGTAAGAGCATGCCCATTGTCCACTTCACGAGAAATTGTTACATGGTCTGAGATTATGTGGGTTCAGCCAATTTCCACATGACACGTGACCACAATTTTCAATCTACAAAAAAAGTTAATAATATGTCATATGGAGATTGGTCAGACTCTATGATCCCATACCATGTAATAATTTCTCCCAGTTCACAGCTTCATTCTACATGCTTTTCAGTGCAATGTTGCATGACTATTTGGCAAAGTTGAAAGGACTTATTCTTTTAAAATAACTAAGAACCACTTGCCATTGCAGGATGTGGGGCAAGCTGTTCTTGAAAGCTATTCAAGAATATTGGAAAGTTTGGCCTTCACAGTACTGTCAAGAATAGACGATGTACTCCATGCAGATCAGCTCACTCAAAATCCATCACAATTAGGAAGAAAGAGCGTTTCGAGAAACACAATTCCCAAGCCAGAGAAATCTCCAACTCCTAAAGAAGAGGTAGACAAGAGTGGCTCCGAAACAATGACACTATCAGATTTCATGGGTTGGAGCAATGATCAAGGTGATTCAGACACTAAGAAAGACTCCTTTGCAGATTCAGATGACTTCTACAAAGATATTGATAATGGAAAGTCCCAAAAACTTCCAAACGTAGTGACAGACAAGAAGGTGTCCTACCTTGAGACATTGGGAGGTATGAGGAGTCCAACATCACGCCATTAAGCCAAAAATTGAAATGCAAACACTTGAAAGAGGGCAGAAAAACAAGTATTGGTCAGAAGCATGTGGTCTTCGGAGGAGTTGTTTAAAACATAATCATTTATTCTTGATCATTTATTCTTTCTTTTTGTACATAGGAATGAATGAATATACAAATTACAAAATCAACAAAGTTTGAAGCATTGTCACGTATGAATTTGGAGTCTGGCAGCCAAAAATGTGATATTTTATGAATTCACAGATGTCATGCATGCCTTTCGCTGCCATCTTACCTTTTTTGTTTTTTTGGTCAGCCATCTCACCTTCAATTACTAGATAACTCTATTCGACCGATGATAGAGTGAGGATCAGGCCTAATAGTAAAAAGTATTTGTAACTCCAGTTTTATCAGTAACTGTTGTTATCTCTGACGTTGTGTTTCTCCAGCTAGATAACATGAGATTTGATCATTTTTATATTCTCCTTTCCTTCTATTGTTGAATCTTATGAAATGGAGGGGGCTAAAGTCATAGGGAGTAGTGACTTCTTTCAGTGAAAATTAACCATTGTACTAAAATATTCTCAAGGATGTTGTTCTGTTATCAACAATTCTTCCTCGAGCTATAATCCCTTTGAAGGTGCCATTTTATTTTTAAATAAATAAATGTTCTATGCAAATTCGTTAGTATGTAGGACTTGAAAACGCAATAATAAAAGCAATTCGTTGAGACTCGCTTTTTTATTTTAAAAAATTACTATAATATTTATAAATTTTGAAGTATTGAGAAAAGTAAAATTGTATTGTTTGATGAATCAAATGAGACCTAGGACCTGTTTAAAAATAATATACATGTTAAACAGATAATAAGGTAATCTAGCCTCTAGTTTTGCGAGTTACAGTTATCTGGTTAGACAAACCTCGAATCCAAATTGACAATTTAAGATCCACATCCCAACAAATATGTCTTTGCTTCAATTGAAAACCAAAGCAATGCCACTCAATTAGATTGGAAATTAAGAAGCATCTTTGAATAGTGGTCTGTAAGCATACTTACACATTATGCAAACCAGAAAAAAAAAAACAAGGAATTCAATAGATAGAGTTCTGATACAAATCAAATTAGATTTTGCCACGAGGACCGAGCTTTGGTGGAAGTTGTGGGCCCTTCTTGATTGGTAGAATATCACCCGAGGCTGTTGCACTGAAGTATGCAAGGGTGGAACCTCCTCCCAATATCAGAAACTTGAGTAACAATCCCCTCTTTGTGAATGGAGCAGCAAATGTCTCGAAGAACTTGCTCTGCAAATCCATTTCAAAGAAAGAGCTGTGTAGTTTGTGTATGTTTGCAATATTTGTTTCGAGTATAATTTCTATCCAATCAATCTAACATTTTACACTATCAATCAATGAGAAATGTATACATGAATTTTAATTTAATTATTATAAAAGTCAGGACACTTATCAACTACAACATCTGTGATTGGATAACAAAAAATTATTAAATGATTGAAAACTATCATGATCTCAACTAATTTTTACTTGTTAAATAATTGGGTATTATTAATACCTTTTAATAAATTGAAAAACTTAAACACATGACATAGAGATTGGTTGAGACCAGGAACACCTGGTGATTGGAACAGCTTAATAATCTCTCAGAGACTCAGACTAAGTGCATTTGAATTAAAAAACTCAATCTGTTTACCAACGAGGCAATATGGGAACTCAGACTAAATGCATACGAAATATACATCTATGTTATCAGAGTATATATAACATTGAATTATCTTCAATTTTCCATGTTTGATTCTCAATGAAGAAGATGCACATGCAGAGAAGTGACGAACCTGAAGAGAGTTGTACGGTGAAGGTGCATCTGAGCCATACAAGTCCCACTGCCCTGTAGTGTTACCTAAATCCTCCAAATCAAAGTACACACTCTTGTCACCATACTTTGCTACGACGGCACCACTCCTGTGATGTTTAGTCACACTATTAAAACACATGCGAACAGTATATAGCTAACTATAATTAAGGGGTTTTCCCTTTCTTTCTTCTAACAGGGAGAAAAATTAGCCAAGTGTATAGTGAAATTGCAATTTATTATATTGAAATGGATGGAACCTGAAGTTCTTGGATTTGACACTCTGGCGAGAGGGCTTGAAAGAGAGCTTAGTTCCAGTGAGGGAACTTCCAGCAAGGCCATTGACCGCAGATGGTTGAACAGCAGCTAAGGTTGCCAGAGAAGCCATGGTCTTCTTCACTTCTAACTTTGTTTCTCTACTGTTCCTCTATCAGTAATTCAATGGGGACACAGCTGTATCGGTTTTTGATCTGTTACTTGGAGCTCATGCGTCCACGTGGCCAGCTACGTTCACTTCTGCATATTTGGAAATTCATTCCTGAGGTCACACGTGACTTCAAGATAGATAAGCTTATCCACTTCTCAACTTTTGGACAATAACGATGAGAGAAATAATAAAACAGATGGTATCTATTGTACTTAAATATCAGTTTAACTAACTCCCCCTTATTTTCATTTTCTTCTACTCTTTTTTTTTTTAAAAAAAAATAGAATAAATAATATCTATATAAAAAATTTATGGTAAAATTATTAATTTTTATAATTATTTTAAAAATTATATTAAGAATGATTTTTTATTAGTTGTTAGAATAAAATTCTTTCCAATGATAATATATGTTCACAAACTTTAAAACATTTTTATATATTTTTCACATAAAATATAAATTTATTTTATTTTATTTTAATTTTAATTTTTAAAAATTAAAAATATATATATATATATATATATATATATATATATATATATATATATATATATATATATATATATATATATATATATATATATATATATATATATATATGTATTAATAATATAAAATAATGCTACATTGACATCCAATTATAAACTATTATATATGATAAGTTTATTGATTTTTATACTAATTATCTTAAAAGTCATATAACCTGTAATTATAATTGAATAATAAGGATAGGGTAAATTCATTTTACACTCTTAATGTATATTTTTTTCATAATTTTTTACTCTATTGTAATAAAAAAAATTATTTTTTTAAGTTTTTCAATGATAAACAAGACTTATGTGTTAATATGAAGGCGTTAAAAATATAAAAAAGAAGAAAGAAATTTGGATTATTATTGTAGAATTTGCATTCAAGAGGTTAAAGAGATCCTTAACGGGAAAGAAAGGATAATTTTGTTGGTCTAGATGGTGTTCTTATTAAAGTTTGAAAGTATATGGAAAATAATGTTGCATTTGGCTCTCTAAGCTTTTCAACAAGATTCTAAGATCTTAGAGGATGTTAGATGAATGGAGGAGGAGTACTTTGGTCTCAATTTTTAAGCACAAAAGAGATATCCAAAATTGTATTAACTATAAAGGTATAAAACTTATAGGTCATACAATGAAATTATGAGAAAATGTGATTGGACACATATTAAGAGTAAAAATAAAGATTATAGAGAATAAATTTAGTTTTATGTTAGGGAGGTCTACAACAGAAGTCATTTACCTTTTATGAAAGTTAATGGAAGTTTATGATTGTATTCCAAGAATGGTGTTATGGAAGGCTTTGAAAAAAAAAAACATGTGTACATGACTTATATTCAAGCTATACAAGACATCTATGAAGGGGTAACTACTAGTGTGAGAACTTCAAGAAGTGAAACTAAGAACTTTTCCTATTTGAATAGGCTTACATCAAGGTTAGGATTTAAGTCCTCACTTGTTTAACCTAGTCTTGGATGTGCTTATCAAAGACATACAAAAAATTATCCCTAATTGCATACTTTTTGTGAATTATATAGTTTTGATTGAGGATTCAAGGGAAGTAGTGAATAGTACACTAGAAATATGAAGCTAGGCTTTAAAAAAAAAAGGTTTTTGCTTAAGTAGGAGCAAGACAAAGTATATGCATTGTAATTTTAGCAAAGACAAGAGGATTTTGGCTCAAAAGTAAAATTGGGAGAGAATATTATATCACAAGTTTCGAAGTTTAAATATTTGGAATCAATCATACAAGATGATGAATAAATTAATAAGGACGTACACATAGAATACAAGTGAAATGACTTAAACGAAAAATGAAAGCAAAAATTATTTATGATTACAAAGTACTTACCAAATTCAAAGACAAGTTTTATCGTCCACCTATACGCCCAATTATACTATATGATAATGAATGTTAGACTTTAACTAGACAACATGAGAAAAAAGCAAGAGTAGCAAAAATGAAAGTGTTAAGATGGATGTGTGGTCATACAAAAAAAGATACATCACGGAATGAAGTTATAAGGAAGAAGATTAGTGTAACATCTATTAAGAAAAAAATGACAAAAAATTAGTTAAGATAGTTTATGCATGTACAAAGAAAACTACAAGAGATACTAATTAAAAGAGTAGATTATATGCTTTTTAATTTGAATTAAAGGAGAAGAGAGAGACCAAAAAGAACGTTGGAAGATATCATCAATGAAAATCTCAAACTCAATAATATTTATAAAATTTTAGTTTTTAATTGTGTCAAAGGACATCGTGTTATTCATATAACTGATATTATCTAGTGAAATAATATTTTATTGTTATTGTAATAAAATGTGTATATTTATTGTCCGATAATATACTTTGAGCATTCCTTCAATTCAAGTTGTAAATAATTTACACAAATATTTCTTCATCAATTATCCTACTTATATGTTGAAATGTAACTCCATTTATTACCTCATATAAGAAGGTTTATTTTTTCTTTATTACATTTAAGTTTAGAGTTATTTTTGTAAATTATTTTATTTATTTTTTCTATTTTCGTTCTTAGTTAACAATCTATTAGTTGGATTTTAGCTTCACCTAATTACTACTTCCTATGTTCGAAATAGCTTGGCACAGAGTAAAGTACCAAGCTACCAATAGGGAAAATGTAGACACCAATTTCTGCATTGTTGAAAGGTTAGTTATTTGCTACTGATACAATTTTGAGGAAGAAATAGTATTTCACAAAGCACGTTTTTTTGGTGTACTATTTATGGTGCATTTACAATGCAAAAATACTAATAATTACTATTATTATTATTATTATATGAAAAATAAAATGATTAAAAATAATTTAAAAAAATATTATTGATTAAAAAAAAATCAATAACACAAAAACTAGAATCAATTGTATACAGAGATTGCGAAGAAGCAGACAAAAGGTGTGAAATTAATAACACAAAAGTCTAATTCTTGTTCTTGAAACCTAAACCTTGTTTAAATCATAAAATGAAATTGTATTGGTTAGATTGCGAAGAGCCGTATGAGAATAGGCATTGTGCAATCAAACAGAGGCGTCATCGTGATTGACACGGTCAGCACAAGCAACGCAAAAGCTCTCGCTGTGGGGAGCCACAATGTAACAATCTACAAGTCGCGTGTCGTGTGGTGGAAGGCATAGGGAGGAGGAGGAGAATTAGGGTTTGTCTTCTCAAAAGAAACTCAAAACACTCTCAACTTTAATGCGATAAAAGAAAAATATATCTTGTTATATGATCAGACCAATAAGATCATATTTCAAAATACATTGATAAAAGACATCATACAAATCATTTACTATTTGCATGAAGAAATTGCACCATTTGTGGGTTAATTTTTTAACTAATTATAATGATATTTTTTTGAGTTTTACATTAATTATATTTAATATTACTATTTTTTATTTTCATATTAATTTCTTTTAATATTTAAAAATACTATATCTACATCCTCTTATATATTATGTTAATTTTTTTTAAGATTTAAAATAAATAAACATTTGAAATTTTTATTTGAGTAATTTAACCCCCAATTTAATAAAAGAGAATATTTCAAAAATAGACAAATTTTAACGATTAATTTAAATAAAATTATAATTTAAGGACCTATGTGAAACAATAAGTAAAATTTAAAAATCAATTGGCACAAAAATATTTGTTAAAGGAGCAAAATTTAATAATTTATTAAGATAAAATTAAAATTAAAAATTTTTATCTATAAAAGAAATAATTTTAGAAAAAAAAAATAATATTTAAACACTTTATTATTTTAAACACTACGATAACACCTTATTTCTTTTTATTTTTCTCTCCGTATTACATCATATTACCTATCAAATATATATTTTTGTCTTTCTCTTTCTCGATAAGTGTTGAACGATATTTTGGATATCCAAATATATTTTTTCTTAGAAAAATTGAAGACTTTCTCCTCCCTCCAACACAGATTTAGTGATTTTGTGTGTTTGGTGAGTACTTTCATATAGTTTTTAACACTTTTTGCTTATTGAAAATTTATTTGACAGTATTAGCAATATTTGATAAACATGCTTTATTAGTAGCCTGTAGCATTTTTAAGATATTATTTTAAATAAAATTTTTAAAAAATACTAATTTTTTTTATATTTTATTCTATTTTTATCCTAAAAATATTTATCAAATTTTTTTATTATCTTTTTTATTTATATAAGATAGAATTTTATTAATTTTTTTTAATCTTATACCATTTATTTTAATAATTACATTATTTACATTATTTATTATATTATTTTAATATTATACTTTAAAATATGTTAAGTATTACACTAATCAACGTAATAAAAATATCACATTTACGTAAAAGTATATTTATTTATTTATTTTAAGAGTATGTTTATTTATTTTATTTTAAAGTTGGTAGAGAATATTTTAAAATATTATATAAAATTAATAGTAAAATGCATAATATGAAATATATATATATATATATATATATATATATATATATATATATATATATATATAATTTAAATTAAAAAGTAATTGTGTAATTTATTTATAAATAAAAGAAAATAGTTTATAATTAATTAAAACCTAAAATTTACAATTACCTCAAAATATATTTTATCAATAAATAAATTTAAATTTATATAAAAATATTATATAAATATTTTTATTTTTATCATTTTATATTTATTAACTACTTTAATAAATATTTTATTAAAAATTTATAATTAGATAAGTTAGTTTAACACTTTCATTCAATTACTAATTTTTTAATTTTCAACTACTTTTTTGTGTATATCTTTTGTGGAGAGTAGGTCATAATGACTTTCCTTCATGTTAGACTACTAGATTAATCTCACATTCAAATTTTCTCATTTGTTTTAAAAGAAGAAAAATGACACTATAAAATCACAAAAAAAACCTACTTACTAAACTATCAAATTTTTTATTGTATATCTTTCTTTATGATTTTAATAATTAAATTGAAAATATTTTTTAAACAAGTGACAAAATCTAAATTGTTAATTGATCTAACGACTTAAAATTAAAAAAGTCATCTAACTTTTTTTTTCACATAATTACCGAATCTTTTTTAGAGTTTTTTTTAGAGGCTGAATTTATTGTTGATCAGAACATATTTTTCTCATTTCTTATTATTTGGTTCCAGTTTTTTTAATGGAATTATTATCCTAAATTTTATCATATGTCTTACTTTGTTAATTTTTAAAATATGTCAAACATAAAAAATATAATTCATATGTTATGGTTGATTCTCTTCCAGCAAGTTACCACAAACTACGGAGACTACTATATGAGTCAATAAAATCATCATGTAAGGCCTTAATACATGGTAATCTTGTGCACAATCCTTGATTTCTAGGTTCTAAAAGTTTTTTGTCTCCCTTCATGCAGATATACTTTTATTTCCTGCAAATTCTATTTCCTATTGTAAATAATGAATGGTACAATCCAGAATAAGGGGTAGAAAAGCATTCTATTCTGCTGAACTGGATACTAAGATTCAATTTGGTTTAATCAGAGGTGAAAACTCAAGGACGCGTTTTCCATATAAAATAAAGTCCATCCATGAATTTGGCCTCCTACAATTTTAAAGGAACACAAAATTCATTATTCATCCTAACTGTAAAGGGGGTAGAAAGCTTCTAACTAGCAGCTAATCAAATATTCCTATCTATCTAATTATCTTTAATCTCGACTAACTATCTTCACACTGTAAACTTGTTTTAATATTTGTTAATGTACAAGACACAAGATTGTTGATCGATTCCACAGACTCCATTGTTAACTTGGCTGTTGGAGAAGGGTTGACAAGGATCTGGAATGCCATTGTAAATAAAGACCCTCCTTCAGTGTATTTTTCTTCTTGCCTTGACGTGATCACCAATGGCCTTCCCTCAATCCCATCAGGAAGAATTGAGAATCCTGACGGCAATATGGCAAGATTACTTGAATCACATCCTGTCTGCACAGACTGTATACCAGCAAAGTCCACAGGAGCATATACCACCATTGACTCATAAGCATTTGTGCAGCTATCTTGCAACATCCACACACGGTTATCTTTTGATTGTATTTTCTGCCAATTGAGAAGAACCAGATACTTAACTAGTAACCGTGTTTTAAATGCATTCTGTACTTAAGTTAATTGTTTATGACTGTTCAACCAGCCACAAAAGGGAGATAGTGGAACAACTTACTTGGATGTTTACGACATTGCCTCGTTCTTTTCCTTTTGCTAAATTTGCAATAGACTGCACTGACCCACCACTGGACATGATATCCCACTGTGACAAAGATGATTGTCAACAGTCAGCTACACAATGGCCCCATTTGCTATTATTACTCACCTCACTGCCTAAATAGCTGCTATAGATATGTATATGTACAAGACACAAGGTGGTGGTGGCGGTGCATCCACTATCGTGGAACTCAGCAACTTTGTATCTTCCAAGATGCATTTAACTCTAGTAGCATTAATTAAAGAAACTAACATGATGTGAAATAATTAACAGATTATCTTGTCAGTTAAGCATGTGTGTTCAGAAATTCAATCTTCAAGCTCCTATATATGAACAGTAAAAAGTACTCGTATATATGAGAAAATATTTTTTGAGATGTTAGTCTTTTAAATAAATCTCATTGTCTCAAACTAATAATCCTGGAACTCCGGCTTAGGAATATCTTGGGTTTACCTAAAAAAAAATCAAAGAAGGGATGCGGAAGAGTTGTACCTCACTTCGACGAGCTTCATCCCTCAAGAAATCAAACAGTAGATTAGGAGAGACAGGAAGCCATACAGAAGAAACAGCTGACAAGATAAGCCCAAGAGGTTCACCAGGGTCATTCAGGTTCTTCCTAGAGCTAATCCTTACGTCTTCTCCTGTTTTACTTGTGACCTTGGTCCATGTATGAAAACTCGATGCACCAACTGCATGGCAGAAACTCCATGTCATTCTTTGTGCCAACTTCAAAATGCTTTTCCTCCCAGCCAACGTGGCAACACCTATCATTTCATCATCAATAATATGTTAAGACTTTAACTTATCAAGTAAAGCCTCCATCAAAGTACCGTGGAAGTCATTGCTCACCAGTTGAATCCTTCATGGGAACATTCGTTGCCATGTAAAATACTAAACGTTCGCATTGAAGCTGTAGTGTTGATATCCAGTGCCTTGCCCCAAAAGCTAGACCACTGTTGACAATGGTTCGATACAATGTATGAATTGTGCTCTTTTGGCACTCCAAGTGCTCCACCCATATCACCTAAAACCAAAAGCAATATCAATATATCTAGCTCGGGTTTCACATAAAATGATAAAAACTTTTGTTCATACCTTGCAATGGCCATTTGACTTATCCTCAATAATACAACCAGATGGGCGTTTTCTGAATTTCACAAGGGATGCGTCAATTTTATCCTCTACTTTGTCTATGGAGACATCAATTATTGCCCACCGTTCATCACTCAACTGTTTGCAGCACCTCACAAAATACACCACTCTGGTGGGCACCATTGGAGTGAGCATTTGCAGCTCAGCAAACATCTGCAGCCATTACAGCTCATGGTTATTACTTAAGAGTTAAGACTTTTCATGTCATACAAAACCTCGTGCCTTTGTGTACTGTGATGGAGGAAGTCTCATTGTCATTATTGTTCACGTCTAAGGACTTGATCAGTGTCATGTTTGTCTTGCTATCTTAATATTGAATAGAGAATAAAGCAGAATTCTACGACCCCCTGTAGCTTGCAGGATATGCCTGGGAGAGGAAGATTTTTCTAGGGATTATGAGAGATGGAGAGAGAGATTTTGTGTTGGATCCGATATTGGGAAGTGCGAGGAACGTGCCAAGAGTTACTAAATCATGTTCAATTTTTTCTGTGCATTCTTTTAAGCTTTTTTAATGTCCTTATCAATACTTTCTGAGATACAAATAAAAGGCTATGTTCAAAAGCACAGAAAAAAAAGCATCAGCATTTACATTTCCCAAAGGAAGAGTAATGCATTATGCGTTATAAATTTATAATAGAACCTTAATTTCTGTTAAGCAAAGTTATAATCATAATCCACATGTAGCCGGAGTGCTTTTTGTTTTGGTTTTTTAAAACTTGTATGGTATAACAGTTGGTTGAAAATTACAAGTGTGGGAAAGGTCACTTTAAAGAGGAAGTCCCATCTTTTTCTCGTGCTTGTCAAGGTAGGACCACTTGAATAAATAAAAGGAAAATGCCAAAAGTTACCAAACGATTTTCGTCAAAAACACAAGAACCATGTATTCTGTCAAATTCTAGTTTTTAATTTTTCAATCAATATTTAGTTTTAAAAAAGGCCAGCTGTTTAATGCTCAACACTCTAAATAAAAAGGATCCACGTTTTAACATGAAGCCGAAATGAATGGTTAGAGATAAAGTGGACATGTATTTTGTACGTATATGTGGTAGTGTGACTACCTAACAAAGTGAAATTAGCTTCCCCTTACCAATTGCACTGCACCATTCCTGTTAGAACCTTCCCCATAGCATATAACATCAACAGTTGCAGCCTTTGATATCAAGCATGGAAACATTTCCTTCCATTGATTCTGCAAGAAACATGTTAAAAAAATATTATAAGAAATTAATTACATTCAAACCCAGAGCTTGGTTGTTATTATTAATATTATAAGAGAATAAAAAATATACTTAAGCCTAATAAAAAAAATTGTAAAATCATTCGAAGCAGTCGAGTGGAGCAAGATTTAACTCAAACATATCTCTCTTGGGAACAATTAGCTATGATACATTCTTTATATATGTATTTATGCACACTCGTACGTGTCTTACACTTACCACATCTAGAAAACTTTGGAGAAGCCGAGGGAGATCCACAAAAACAACCTCAGTTTCTCTTGAGGCTTCGATGAATGTCCTTGGCCTATCACTGCACGAATTTTCAACTGCGAACTCCTTCACATATTCATCGTAGTTAAGTATTTCGCGACCAGTCTCAACGCTACGAACCCATAGTGGTTCCCCCATAATTGCCATCTTTATGAGCTCCTCCGTTGCTCGGTTTGCTATATCCATTATCCTAGCTCTCTCGAGCCCAAAAATTCCATTGTAAAAATCCAAAGAGCTTCCATTCCCTTCCTCATCATAGCCAGCAGAAGATGAAGGGGACAATGTCCTTGGTGAGCATTTCCCTAAAGCTGTTCGGAGCTTCTCCACCTATATATATGTAAGTATTAATTTATTAGAGAATAATTTTTCAATAAGATTGTATTCACACATTAATCTAATAAATACATTTTTTTTTTATTTCCATGTTCCTTGTATTTGGAATTAGTAGTTTTACAGAAATTACCTCAGCTTTGAGTTTGGCATTTTCAATAAGAAGTTGCTTTTCTTCGGTGGACATGGTGGCATCTATGCTAGCCGTTACAATGCCACAATTGGGGCAACAAGATTTGTTTATGGTCTCCCGCATAGCCTTATTGTCCTCCCTTAGTTTTTCTAATTCTGTCTTCAACAATGAATTTTCATGGCGCTCTTGTATTGCCTGAAAAATACAATAATATTGCATATATGATTTCTTAATTCCCAACTGCGCCTGGAGAAATTAATATTTATATGTTGTGGGGTTGAAACTAATTAAGTTGAGTCCCTACATTCTTGAGTAATAATTAGGTAAAAAATCTATACCTTGATTTGGGTTCGACGATTTTGGAACCAAAACTTGACTTGCCTTGGAGCAAGTCCAAGCTGCTTGCTGAGTTGTTGCCTCTGCTTTTCATCAGGATGCGGTGATTCCTTGAAAAGCCTACAATAGTACATTATTCATGTCATTTGTCAGTCTTTTTTGCTGTTTTATCTTTCACTACAAGCTTCATCTTTGGAAGAGTCAAGACTGATCCAACAATTAACAAATGGAGTCTAATAATGCAACAACCTCAAATATATAACACAAACTAATCAAGTGGAGAAGTGCTTTACATTGGCATGAGATAACAAACTAACCGACAAAGCAAAAGCAGTTATAAATTTTAAGCAAGCTTTAGCTTTAATAATCTTATTTTTACTTTGACTATATGATGTCGATCACAAACTTTTCCTATAATCTTTGTCAGCAGTACGGTATGCATACAAATTATATAAACTACGATTTAAACCCCACTTGTAATGTCGGCATGCAAATTATTTAACTTTGCTGAAGAAACCATTTTATTGGTATATATAATATCCCACTAATTAATTAATACTTAATATTTTTTGACAGTATCCTTTCGTGAATCTTATGAATTGATGTGACAATTCTCAGGATAGTAATAACACCTAATATCCACGAAAGTGTGCATATATAAAATGATCTCACAAGCCATAAACTAAGTATAATTCATAAGAAAATTAAAGCTGCTTCTTAATCAATGAAAATACCTCAAAAAGAAAAAGTAAAACAAAATAATAATGCTCACCCTCAACCGATGATTCAATACCAAATTAATACGTAGATATACGCAACAAGGTGAGAGAGTTTACGTACGCTTCCATTTCTCTGATCTGTTCAGCGGTGTGCCTGTGATACTTTCTCTTCTTCTTCTTATTCTTATCATTATCATTATTATCGTTATCATCGTCATCGTCTTCGTTATCAAAATATTCTTCTGACCTGGATCTCAGGGGTCCTGAGTTGTCACTGCTAATCTCAACGGTGCCCTCTCGCCGGACCTCGTCCCCGACCACCTCCATGCCGGACGTCTCCGCCGCCTCCCCAGCATGCCGGAAAATCCCAGCCTTCAGTATCCAATCAAACAGAAAAAAACCAAAAACAACAACACAGAATTCAATCACAACAAAAACAAAACCAAGTCTAATTTATTTATGTACTATATTTTATGCATATATTCATCTTCATATAGATACATATAAGGAATTGATCATTACTTACAAGGCTAAGAGAGAGAGCTGGGGAGGAAAACAAGTCCTTGGTGTGAGGTGGTTTGTTGGACATGTTGACACCCATTGACACCCACGTTTGCTGTGCTTTTTGCTGCTCTTGATGATGTTTTTTAAGGAGCGAAAATGGCAAGGGCAGTTTTTTTTTTTTTTTTTTTTTTTGAAAATGATGTTTGTTTAAGGACCCTTTCTCATGTTGCACGCTCTCAATATTCTTTTACAAAAAATTAAATAAAAACAGTCTGTCAGAACAATTTATGAAAATAGAGATATATCAATCGATAAATGCTAACAACATTTATTACCAAAATAAGAATAATATTTAATAAAATAAGTATTTATTGCATTGAATTATTTCTTGAATTTTTAATATTAAACATAGCTATTATTTAAACTATTTTAATTTATGACTGTCTTTTTAGTAAAATTTAATGAAATAAGTATTTATTGTATTGAATTATTTCTTGAATTTTAATACTATTTTCATTAAATACAATTACTATTTAAATTATTTAATTTTATGTGTTTTTTAGTTAAATTTAATGGAATAAGCATTTATTGTATTGAATTTTTAATACTATTGTCATTAAATATAGCTACTGTTTAAATTATTTAATTTTATTATTATTTTAGTTAAATTTAATGGAATAAGTATTTATTGTCTCGAATTATTTATTGAATTTATAATATCATCGTCATTAAATATAGCTACAGTTTAAATTATTTAATTTTATGACTTTTTTTTAAGGGAAATTTAATGAAATATGTATTTATTATTTTGATAAGTATGAAATAAGTATTTATTATATTGAATTGTTTCTTAAATTTTTAATATTGGCATTAAATATATTTACTACTTAAATTATTTAATTTTATAAACATATTATTATTAACTAAAATTAATTAAATTAACTATTTTAATTAATTGGTCTTAATGAATTTATTATTTTTTATATAAAAGACTCAATATGATTTTTTAAGAGTTTAATAGATAGGTTTTATCACTGTAATTTTTTTATAATATCAACCAATCAAAAATTATTTTTATATAAATTTTAAATTAATTATTATAAAAAATAACAAATTTTATCATTTATAATTATTGATAATTAAATAATAATATAAAAAAATATATTATTATTGTATTATTATTTTTTTTTAATTGTTAAAATTTAAAAATATATTTATTTATTTATTGTTTTC
>JAMLFT010003580.1:0-21685 GCA_026544285.1 Pachyrhizus erosus | reverse complement strand
ACCTGAGGAATGTACACAGGCTCTTGTGAGACCTTGGGGGTAGATAAGGTGTCAAGTTGTGAACCGCTCAGAGAAAAAAGGGTGTCACAGTGTCGGCTTGGCGTCCCCGACAAAGCGGAGTATTACCAAGATTCGGTTGAGAGTACTCTGGACCAAGTACCAGTTAGGGTATGTACTCCCGGTTGTCAACCAAAAAGTTTCAAATTGGACATTAAATGATACGCTCGTGTAAGTCCTCCCTAAGCTGGTAGTAAAGGAGGCAACGAAGGGCCCAACGACGGTGTAGAGAATCTACTTAGGCACGAACGGGGAGATGAGAGTTGACGATAGCAAATGATACCTTTCATCTTTAGTCTAATTCTAAATTGATGGCTCACTCCTACACCCCCCATTCTTTCATATCAAACATGGCAGAGGAATTCCAACCACTTTTCCACCTGACAATCCTGCCTTTGGAGGGAAGATGGACCTACGATCGGGTCCAAGGCGACAATACATTCATAGGATATGTTTGTTTTGCTTTCAGACCCACAAACATAGTGGTGTCATGACAGTTTCATCACGTGGATCTACCAATAGTTCTTTCTCAGACCCCACCGCCTAGGCTCCTGAACGTACCTATCGACCGAAGAAGGCCACCGGCTCCTCAACGACCACCATCCTCAATGGGGTCACTTCAGGCTGGCAGTGGGAGTCACAGGGAGGAGCCAACAGATGAGGAAGATTCATTAGAAGTGTCCGATTAGATTAGAGCAAGTTAGAGAAAATATGATGTTTTAAGAAATTTGTATTACCTAATTGAATTATGTATGACTTTTACTTTATGAAATGAGAACTTGTTATGAAAGTGTTGTATGGAAATTGTTATCGTATGATTAAATTGTAACTCCCTAGAGTCGTTACGCTAAAAGTAAATACTAGCGCGCTATCTCTGATGTTAATTAATTATAAATAATAATAATAATGAAAAAAAATGGGCTTTACAGTTTCACTAGCAATCTCTACAACACTCTTTATTATAAAGGCTTCATCAATGACCATAAGCTTCATAGAGGTGATGAAATCAGCTCAACACTTAATAAGGCAATCGAAGTGTCTAAAATTTTCATCATCGTGCTCTCCCAAAATTATGCATCTTCCTCTTTTTGCTTGAAGGAACTTGCTTATATCCTTAAGTTCATCAAGGGGAAGGGTTTGTTGGTCTTCCAATTTTTCATTATGTCTATCCTTCTCATGTGCCAAACCACACAAGTAGTTTTGGAGAAGCATTGGCTAATCATGAAAAGAAGTTGAACTCTAACTTGGGGAAGCTAGAGACATGGAAGATGGCTTTGCATCAAGTAGCTAACTTATATGGCTATCAATTCAAACATGGGTACCCTTCCTCACTTATTTTACTTTAATTCATTAATTTTCACTTGTCTAATGTTATTTTGGACTTGTTTGGATAAGTTCATTCAGAAGCACTAAAAGAGAAAGAAATAAAAAATAAAATAAACTTCTTCATAAACTGAAATTAATTTGTGCATAAACTAGTTTATAAAAACTCTCATATAACTTCTTTAAAAAATGAATTTTAATTTTCACATAAGTTAATTTTAGCTTATTTAAAAACTTTTTTTTTATTTTTATTTCTAAAATGCTTCAAGATAATTTATCCAAACATATCCTTTAATGTTCACATTTATAAAGATGAAAATACTTTTATCAACCTTGAAAAATATAACATACATATCGAGACATGGACAAAGAAGCGTTTAGTCTTACTTAAAACGAATTTCTCTAATTGAATAGGGATGGATATGAATTCAAGTTTATTAGGGAGATGTTGAATTGGTCTCTAGCAATATTGACGTGCTCCTTTACATGTCGTGAACTACTTGGTTGGACTAGAGTAACAATTGGTAGAAGTAAAGTCGCTGCTGGATGTTGGATCTTATGATGTTTGTCAACATGGTAGGGATCCATGGACTCGGTGGAGTAGGTAAATCCACACTTGCTGTCACAGTGTGTAATTCAATTACTGACCATTTTGAAGCTTTATGTTTCCTTGTAAACGTGTAATTCAAAAGAACTTGGGTTACAACATCTCCAAAGCACCCTTCTTTCTGAAACAGTTGGAAAGGAAATTAAGTTAACAAATGTCAAACAAAGAATTTCCCTAATACAACAAAGGCTTTAGAAAAAGAAAGTTCTTTTCGTTCTAGATGATGTTGACAAACGGCAACAGTTACAGGGAATTGTTGGAAGACTTGATTGGTTTGGTCTTGGTAGTAGAGTGATAATCATGACTCAGGATAAACAGTTTCTAACTTGTCATTGATTTAAAAGAACATATGAGGTGAAAAAGTTAAGGAAGATGTTCTATAGTTACTTAGATGGAAAGCATTCAAGTTGGAACAAAGTTTATCCAAGTTATGAGGATGTTTTGAATCTAGCAGTAACTTATGCTTTACGCCTTCCATTGGCTTTGTAAGTGATAGGTTCCAACTTATTTGGAAGAAGTATAAAACAATGGAAATCTGCTTTGGATCATTAGGAAAGAATTCCTAATAAAGAGATCCAAAAGATACTTAAAGTAAGTTATGATGCTTTGGAAGAAGATGAGCAAAGTGGTTTTCCTTGACATTGCTAGTTGTTTCAAAGAATATGATTTGATAGAGATCGAAAATATGTTTCATGTTCATCATGCCAATTGCATGAAACGTCATATTAAATTGTTAATTTAAAAATGTCTCATAAAGATTAGTTTCCATGGTAAGGTGACACTACATGTCTTGATAGAGGACATGGGTAAAGAAATTGTCAAAAAAAATCACCAAAAGAGCCTGGGAGACGCAGTAGGATATGGTTCCTTAGGATATATAATTCAAGTTTTGGAAGAAAATAAGGTGAATAACATTAATAGATGTGGATGGTTTGGTTTTTCATCTTTAACCTCGAATGATTTCATTTGATTATTATATGCTCAATTCAGAATTATTATTTTTTATTTATATAATATGTACATTTATCTAAATATGCATGACGAAGTCTTGATATGCGTGTGTCCTTATGATTAGGAGTGATCTTTTTTCCCAAGGTCCCAGGCATATTCCTAATACTTTTAAGAGTTTTGGAATGGAGGAGATATCATTCACAGTATTTGTCATACGATTTTCATCCGAAGAAACTTCCTATATGCAAGTTACCTGACAGTTGCTTTACATCACATGAGTTAGCTTCCTTGTTATTGAAAAAGGCTAGCGTATTCCTCGATATTTTATAATAAAAAATTCACTTTTAGTTTTGTTTTAAGATTAGTTTTAGTTTTAACTTGTTAATTTACTTCTTTTTTCTTTTTTATGTGGCAAAAATTCTTTAATTTGACAGGTTTGAATTTTGACACGAGTAAATATTAAACACAGATACCTGATATAACTTGTCTTCCACATTTGGAAAAAATTGTCATTTCAATTCTGTGAGAATTTATTTATAGTTAACAGTTTAGTTGGATTCTTAGAGAAACTTAAAATCTTGAATGATCGTCGTTGCTCCAAGCTTACGAGTTTTCCTCCCATCCAGTTGACCTCTCTTGAACAACTTAACCTTGATTGTTATGATAATCTCATGAGTTTTCCAGAAATAATAGGGAAGATGGAAAATATAACACAACTTTCGTTGGAAGGAACTCCCATAGGAAAATTCCCACTTTCATTTCGAAATCTTACTCAGCTTCAAAAATCAAATCTGGATTTGGTAGGAAAAAAAATAAGTGGTTGTTATGTTGCCATTTTCATTTGGAACATTTCCATGATGCCAGAACTAGCTAAGATTACAGCACGTGAATGGCCAGCAAAATGGAGGCTTTTGCTGAAAGAGGATAAGGGTGCAAAAATAAAGCTGAGCTCAGCCATGTCTTCAAATGTTGAACATCTTCGTCTCCGAAAATATGCTACTTGTCAGATGAATCTATTCCAATAGGTCTCCCGTGGTTTGCTAATGTGAAAGAGTTAGACCTCTATCATGGAACAATTTCAGAGTTATTCCTGAATGCATAAAAGAATGTCGTTATTTAACTTGGCTTAATTTGAATAACTGCAAAAATTAGAGGGACTCCTCCAAAATTGAAATATTTCTCTGCAGGTGGATGTCTATCCTTGACTTCCTCATGCAGAAGCATGTTACTAGTCAAGTATTGTTTCTTATTGTTCTGACTGTTTGGTAACTTCATTAGAGGTATTATTCATTTTGATATTCCGCTGTCCATCACGGTTTTGTGATTAAAAGTCTTAATGGATTGAGAAGAGAAGATGTTTATAAACTACTCTAAACCTTGATTCCAAGTTATGTGTGACTTTTAACATACCGTAATACTTATGTATTTAATTTGATCGTCAATAATATATTGGATAAAATTGAATTTGGCCTTTAAAATCATACACTTTTTTATTTTGATCCTTTAAAAATAATTATTTTTATTTTTTATTTTATTTTTAGTTTTTATTATTAAATATTTTTTTTTATTATTTATATTATCTTTTAAATTATAACATAACAACAACATTAATAATATAATATTTTATTATTTTATTAAAAAGTTTGATAAAATAATTATATATATTTTTTGTCAAATTATGTTTTTAAATTTTTTATCAATTAATTTAACGTTATTAATTATTTTAAATATATATAGATTTATTAATGATGTAATAAGTGAATGAATTATTAAACTTATTATAACATTATTTAATGGATTAAAATTAATTTTTTTAAAGAATCAGAATAAAAATAATCTTATTTTTTAAGAACAAAATTCATATTTAAGTCTAGTATATTTAATGTCACTAAAGTTGATTAATTGTTTGTGACTAACAGGAACTGCATGAGGTTGAAAACACCATCCTTGTTTTGCTAGGAACTAAAATTCCAGAGTGGTTTCAGTGCCAGACCTGGGGACGACGAATTTCTTTCTGGTTTCGTAACAAATTCCCAGCAATAGCTATTTGTCTTGTTAAGGGATATTCCCTTTTAGTAGATAAAGATGAAGATAAATATGCAGATGGCTTCAAGTATTTTGTGCTAACAGATGAAAATGTTAGACCCATCGTGATCATCAATGGCATTAAACATTTGTTTGCTAGCTTTTGGATGAAAGCAGATAGTATAAGTCTTTTTTATCTGTAGGAGATAAACCTTGAAGATAATTTAGATGAAGCACTTTTAGAAAATGAATGGAATCATGCAGAGATTATATTTAAAAATTGGAATTCCAAATTAATCCTGCAAATCATTAAAAAAAGTGAAATCCATGTATCTAAACAACAGAGTAGCATAGAGGATCTTCAATTCACTGATCCTTGTAGGAAAATAAAATTAGATGATGATCTCAATAATTCAAGAATCTCAAAACCAACTTTGTTGAAAAAGCATATATTAATGGACATGGAAGTTGCTGAGGCAACAACAACGTAAGTAATTTTACTTGCCCTAGTGCTTTTTAGAAACTGATTTATGTTTTCTAAACAAATTTGGTTTTAGATATTTAACTTTGCTTTGTTTCAGTGAAAATAGATTGGGCATTTGAGTCTTTTTCATTCATTCCTTTGAATCAATTGTTTTGTTATACACTTCCCCAATAGCATTTTATATGATATTTTAGAAAAAAAAATTGTTTTAAATTATGTTATTTTATAAAAATTAAATATTTTTTTATAATATATTCTTAATGAAAATAGTTAATATTTAATAGTGAATAAAAAAATCTAATTAATCAAAAAGAGAAAGAATATATTAAAAAGTTATATTATAATTTTTTAAAACTTATCATATTAATTACATTAATATATGTATCAAAATCTTAAATATTGTATAAAGTAACACAAAGAGAATATTTAACTACTTATAAATCAAAATTAGAAAGAGACGACCCTAAATATTACTAGAACAAGGCAAGAAACCATACCTTTTGTCAAAATGTCTTGTCTTCTCATTGATTATGATATCAATTATATATATAATGTTGTTCTTAATAATCAATTACCGGATTTTCTAATTGTAGTAACACGTGATATTTACAACAAATAAAAAAGGGTACATCAAATTAACTAAAACTGGAAACAATTTGTTTCTTAATGTTCAGTCGTGACTGATATGGTATCAGATTTCATTACACCACCCCCCTTCAAGTTGGAGCATGTAAGTTGCTAATGCAAACTTAGCCAACATTGATGTGAATGAACTTGCACTTAGAGCTTTTGTAAAGATGTCAGCAAGTTGAGTTTTAGTAGGGACATAGGAGGGAAGGATGAAGTTCTGGAGGATGGCATCACGAACAAGGTGGCAATCGACTTTAATGTGGTTAATACGCTCATGGAAAATAGGGTTCTTGGAAATATAAAGTGCTTCCTGACTATTACATGAGAGACGCATCAGTTGTGTATGCGAGATGCCAAGATTGAAGAGTAGTTCTTTTAACCACTTTAGTTTACAAGTGGTTTGGCGATAGAGCGATACTCTGCTTCTGTTGAGGACCATGATATTGTGTGTTGTTTCTTTATCTTCCAAGATATTGGTGAGTTACCAAGATGAATAAGTCATCCAATGAGAGACCTACAAGTAAGAAGGTAGCTTGCCCAATTAGAATCGCACCGGTCGTGCAAAGTGAAATCATTTGCCCAACGAAATAAAATTCCTTGCCTAGGTTGACCTTTGAGATATCGTACAACTCTTAATACAGCCTGCTAGTGGTCCTCATGAGGGTGTAGCATGAACTAAGAAAGAATTTGAACACTATAAGAGAGTTCTAGGCAAGTAAAGCATAAGTAAATAAGACACCAAACTAGGCAACAATATTGTTCTGGATCAGGGAGCAACAATCCTTCTGCCATGGCTAGATATGGTTATTTTCTTCAAGAGGTGTAGAAACAGGCCGAGAAACAAGCATGCTTGTTTCCATTAAAATGTCTAAGGCATATTTGTGTTGGTTAAGAAGGATGTTAGTAGGAGAACGAGCCACTTTAGCTCATAGAAAATATTTTAGCTTCCCCAAGTCTTTCATGTGGAAGCACTTATGCAAGTAATCCTTGAACTATTGGTTATTGACATAGATGAGCATCACGAGCTAAATATCTTAGTTATGATGAACAAATAATGAATGATTAGAGGCACTCTTCTTAAACTTGTACTGGAGGAGGGTGACTAAAAGTTTTGCAAACCAGCATCGCGGAGATTGGCACAATCCGTAAGGGATTTTTGAAGCTTTCATACTATGCTTGTTATTTTGACGTGAAACCCAGGAGGCAATTTCATATAAACATCCTCCTTAAGATCCTTATGGAGGAAGGCATTGTGAACATCCATTTGATGAAATTCCCAATCCTTGGCAGCGGCCACAACTAAGATAGTGTGGATAGTAACCATTTTTGCAATTGGGGCAAGCGTCTCGTTCCTCGACCTAATGATTACCTTGAATAACTAGACATTCCTTGAACCGTTCAATCCTCCCATTAGAATGATATTTGATGCGATAAATCCATTTGCACCCAAGAGCCTTCTTCCTCGATGGTAGAGTTGTAATGTGCCAAGTCCTATTATCCTAAAGTGCTTTGATTTCATTGCTCGTGACTTCTCTCCATCAAGCATCACACACTGCTTCATGAAAATGTGTAGGTTCATGTTCTTCCCCTATCGCTGCAAGGAAGGAACGATGTTGTAGAGGAAATTTATTGTAGGACATATATTGAGCTAAGGGATAGAGTGGACTTGAGGAAAGTGATGGAGAGCGAGAAAAGATGGATGGGCTCACGGTGATGGTGTTGGAGACAAAATCGTTCAGCCGATCGAAGGGCACTTCTTGCAGTATCAATCTGGGATATAAAAAATATTTCTTTCCATATCATTTTTTCAACTTTTTTTTTCCAAATGGGTAACCAACAAAGACACACTTATAGGTTCTACAAGCAAATTTATCACCATTTGTTTCTTGATTGTATGCATAACATAATGAGCCAAAAACTCTGATATGGTTGTAGTCAGGTGGTTTTCCATATATCATTTCAAAAGGAGTTTTTTCATGAAGAACATATGATGGTGTAAGGTTGATCAAGTGCCCCACAATTAGAACACGGGCTTCATTGAGAATATGCCTGTGATTTATGTCGACCCTTCCATTTTGTTGTGGTGTCCCAGTGCAGGATGTTTGATGAAAAATTCCATGCTCCCAAAAATACAAACTGATACAAATGAACTTGTTTCCATTATCACTACATACTTCTTTCATTTGTTTATTAAACTGTCTTTCAACAAAAGCAAATAAGTCAATCATCACACTTGACACTTCTCACTTTTCACACAACAAATATATCCAAACTCTCTTGAATAATCATCAACTATCGTCAAAAAATAAGATGCACCACAAGATGAAGGAGTGCAATAAGGTCCCATAAATCGCAATGTATCAAATAAAAAATATTTGTTGCGTAAAAATTACTCAATGGAAATTTGTCTCGTGTTTGTTTTGACTGTTTACAAACTTCACAAAATTTATGTTTGTCTTCAAATTTACAATCACCATTCAAATCAAGCAACATTTGTAGCACTTTATAAGAAGGATGTCCCTTCCCCTTATGCCAAAGGTCAATTCTACTCTCTAGTTGGATTTGATATGTTGTGACTTTACAAGCACCATGATACACATAGATCCCATCTCTTTGTTCACCCGCTCCAATCAGCATCCTCAAAGTGAGGTTCTACATCACACAAAGCTCATGAGTAAACAACACAATACAATTTTCATCCTTTGTTAATTGTGACACTGAAATCAAATTGCATCTCAATTTTTGTAGATATAAAATGTTTTTTAGTTTAAGCCCTCCATCAAGAGTTATTGTTCCCTTTTTATTTGCAAGAACTTCCTTTCCATTTGGTAGCCCCACTGTGCATCCCTCTACACTCTGTAGATCCCTATGATCTTTTGAATTTCCTATCATATGGTTAGAGGCTCCACTATCAATAATCCACAAAGTATATCTTTCCTTATCCGTTATTCTTTCGGTTCTACTTCCCTTGTTTTCGTTTAGCATTTCTAACAGTGTTTGTTGTTGTTTTTTGCTAAGTCCTATCACTTTGCTTCCTCCCGTTTCTTCTCCATGGTCACTTGATTTTTCCACCGTGGCTTGTATTATGTTTACACATGCAGCAACCCCCTCTCGAGAAAGTCCTCCTTGCTTATGTGAGGTTCTGCCACTGTTTCCCTTTCCATTTTGTGGTTGATCACCCCACCATTATGGGTAGCCAATTATTTGAAAGCACCCCTTGGTATCGTGTCTTTTTTTCCACAATGAGAACATACAAGATTGTTGCTAGCTCTTAGATCGTAGGGCGATTGTCCTTTCTTGGATCTGTCTCCTTCTGTCTTCGTGTCCTCCCTTGTTTGAGGAGTTTCGTTTGCTCTATCCATTTCAACAGTGGAGGTCTCTTTTGCGCGATGATTTTCAGAGCTTGTCTCTCTTTGATACCATGTTAAAATGTCTTGTCTTTTCATTGATTATGATATCAATTATATATACAATGTTGTCTCTAATAATCAGTTACCAGATTTCCTAATTGTAGTAACATAGGATATTTACAACAAATAAAAAAGGATAGAACAAATTAACTAAAACTAGAAAGAATTTTTTTCCTAATGTTCAGTCGTGACTAATATGACATCAGATTTCATTACATTTGCTCACAGTATTTGTTAGAAGACTTACACCCCTTAACATACAAGTTAGAATTTTTAGTTTGATCATCATCAATTTCATCAAACACCAACTTAGAATAAGTAAAGAAAAGGGCATGTTGCTTCTAAAATGATTCTCATGTTGAGGCTATACTAAATGATGTTTGATAAGAGATTCCAAAGGATGAAGTACTTCACAACTTAAAGCCTTTTGTGTCAAATTATACTTACCAATGTGAATTGTTTTGTGTGAAGTGTGAATTGAACAACCTAATTCATACGAGCAAACATGGAAAAACCATAAAATTCCTAATGCATTGAATGGTCATGTGAAAACTTCCAATTGATATTTTAAGAAAATGTTTGTTATGAACTAAGTTTAGTGATAGATTGGGCTTGATAGAGACTCGAGCATTGACTTTTTAAAGACTTTGGGTTAATTAATTTCGACTTTCAAGATCGTTTTAATTGGTCTGAACAGATTTTACTTTCTTTTAAATGTGGTATTTTCAGATTTTGAGTGTTTTTATTTTATATTATATTTCAATAGAAAAATGTACTACTAATATGCACATTCTGAACGATTTATTTATATGAAAAGATAATACGCTGCAACACTTTAAACAATGGTGTGCTGCAAACTGGTTTTACGTGACTCTAATTTTAGAATGATTTTAATTTCTTATTACCTAAAGTAATAAGCTCGAGAATATTTTCTCTCTTCAAAATCTTTCTAAAACTGAAATCTCGTTAAACATAAGGGATAAAAATATAATTATTTTTATTGGTGTAATTTGATGCAAATATTCTTTTAATGGAAAATAACAAAAGTTGTACTTTTCAATATGATAGTAAATTAACAGAAATCGTGCCTAAAATTAAATTGTAACTGAAATTTTACAAAATTTGAATAATTATTTTATATCTCTTCTTATTACATTTCTTTCTTAAGTATTAGTTAGGTAATTAAATTTAAATTTGAATTATTCTTCCTCCCATTTATCAAATTTCTTGGGACTTTCATAAATTAAGTAGATAAAAGCTTGTTTTTAATCATGATGAATCAAAATAAGAAAATGAATAGACCATAAAAGAAGAGATTTTGGATATAAAAAGAAAAGATGTTATGTTTTTTTTATAAAAAGAACTATTCATTAAAGATGCATAATTAAAGCTACATAATTGATCAAAAGAAGTTATTATCTTCCGTCCTTATTAAAAGATTTAATTAACTAATTCAATAAGTAAGAAATTTAGTTGAAAATATTAAATTTATTTTAAAATTAATATTTTTTTAAAATTATCACATCATTTTTTCATTAACAAATATTAATCAATTATCTTTTTTTCACTGTCACATCATTTTATAATAAAATTTAATAAAAAAATATTTTTATAAAAAATAATTAATACAAAAAATATTTTACATTAAACTTATAAAAAAATCAAATCACACTTTTTAATTTAAATTTTATAATAAAATCCGGAGATAGTATTTTTAAATAGTGAATTTACTATATTAATTGAGATTATTAAAGTTGCTCAGTTACCCAATAATCATGCTGGAAGTAGAAATGAGTCTCTTTCTCACATGCTTCTCTCCTTCATACAAATTTGCATCTCTCTCAAGCATATCTATCTAGCAAGCTTCTTTAGAATATGAAAAAAAAAAAAAAAAAGTCACCGATACAATGTGACATGATTAGTAAATAATTTTATTATTTAAATATGTGATTAGGAATTGAATTCTTAATCTATGTATATGAAAATTATTTGCTACTTTGATTCCTTCATATGTCTTTATCTTCTCTGGGTATTTATCAAGATGAGAATAGATAAAAATTATTTGTCATTTGACAATTTATTTTTTTGAAGCTATCAAGAATTATATTCAACTATAATCTACAAAGTCAAAAGTCCTTTTAAGTTTTAATATATAATAAATAATTTTTAGTATCAATTTAATATATCTTTTAATAACTTTTATTTATTATCTTATAACTTATGTATTTGGTATACAAGATATTCAAATCATTTTTTTAATTCACGTAAATGGAGAGTAGTAATTTTTTATTCATTATGTATCCTAAATGGATGATAAACAAGGTGAGGTCTTTCGCATGCAATTTTCTTCAGAAGCTTTCATGTTAAATGTAGAAATTTCAAACACAAAATACTATAAGCATTTAAGTTACTACTAAAACATGTATAAAGGTTAATTTGCATAATTTACTTTTACAAAAATTTAAAGCATTCTAATATAATTAATTCCTTTAAATATATTGATCAAGCTAGATTTTATTAACGTGTATAGAAAAAATTATTAAAGGAATCAAAATTCACTTTAACAATTTTTATCTCTTTGAAGTTATTAACATCTAATAATTAGTTTAAGGGTATTTGTTCTACAACAAAAATTTAGTATCTTGTCATTTTAGGTTATATGAATCTTTTTAATATTTAATTACCCTTATGTTGTTAATTATTAAATAGGTTTTAACTATTTGAAAATTCTTAAGTGAAATTTTAAACATTTTTTCGTTGGGTCTATAAATTAAAAAGGTCATTAATGTTAATTTTTTACGGCTTGAAATTGTCAAAAATGATAATAATTTATGATGATTTTAAAAATCATAAGAGTCAATTAAAAAAATAAAATTAAATACCCAATTAAAAATTTAATTTTAAAGCCTATTTAAAAATTCTCAAATAATTCATAAGCCTACTTAGTTTTTAACCTTCTTATGATGGTTTTATTTTAAAAAAAAATATTTTAACTTTTTTGTTTATAAAAAGTGTTATGTGTATTTTTTTTTTATTTTTATAAATAAAAGGTTGAAGAGAAAACTCTGTTTACTTATTTTTTTAAATGTAAGAAATATACATGATATATTTAACGCAATGAATTGTATAATATTTTGTAACATACCTCAATCCTGCAATTGTCTTTTTTTTGTATAAACGACAACTTTATTGAGATTAAAACTAATTTTCATGTTTATATGAACTAAATATATGTTCAACTTATACTAATGTATTTAAAATGTAAAAAGAATTAGAAATTTATAATAAAAGTGAAATATTGTTATTTCAAGATAAGGTAAAAGTATTTATAATCAATTTAATTACTTTTAAATAAACTTTATATGTTGCACATAGTCAAATTGATATGTTACGTATTCAATTTTATATACGCTAGAATTAAATATGTTAAAAAAAGAAATAATTCTTACATCATCCTCTTGATTTTAATTTAGATTGGTTAATAACTTCCTCAACAATATATAACAATGTTTATTTCTATGTCATGTAACATTTTTTCCTTCCAAAATCTATTTGGCTATTTCATTGGTGAGTAGCCTTCTACAACTTATGTGAACAAAACAAAAATGGTAGAAGTCTCTCACAAATGGAGAAAATGCAAAAAAAAAAAAAAAAAAAAAAAAAACTACGAAAGACAAAGAGAAAAAAATTACCTCATGCATTCATCTCAAAACAAAATAATGTGTATATTTTTCATTTTCAATAATACGAGACAAATAAAAAAGAGATAAATAAAGAACTCCAAAAGATCAATTTACAAGTGACAAATAATTTTTATATATTCTCACTTTAATAAATACTTAAAGAATACAAAAGAAAATGAAGAAATCAAAACAGTAATAGGTGGAGATGACTATCTAGACCATGTAACAACAAAAATAAAACTAATATTGTAGCAGAACTATCACAAAGTCAAATTAAAAATATCAAATGAAGAAACCATCAAAAATTGCTAAACATGTTCAAATTGTAAAATCCATCAAAGAGTTAAAGAAGAAAAGACAACCAAATAATTCAATTGGGTGATTCTTTTGAACTAACAAACTAGAAAAAATAAACAATGACATTATAGAAGCCAAGGAGAAAATAATGAAAAAGGTATTCAAATGAAACGTATATATGAGAGCAATAGAGATTTTTATTTATATAAAGGAGAGATCTCCTTCTCTCAAGTCATAGGGAGAGGAAGAGACAATTTTTCTTTTTACATATTCTTAAGAAGCTTGACAAATATATAGCATGAGAGATAAAGAAATAAAAATTTGCATATTTTTCTTTCTTTTTGCTTTCTCTCTTCACCCTCAAATAACCTTAAACCTTTACCTCATCAAAAATGGTCATTCAACAAAACCTTAGAGAAACTTTTGTCAGTCACACCATAAGCCTCATTGATATAGATAGTGTCACTATCAATGTTAAATACTCTTTTAATATTGACTTCCTAGAAAAGATTGAACTAAGTATCAAGGATAGGTTGAAAAGTTATGGGATTCTTAGTTACTTCAACATGAAGGAGATCATCATCCTTGAATTGATAAGGACATACTAGAAAACAGTGAAGTTCTTTGGAAAAGGAGAAATTCATAGAGAATGTATGTTTGGACAAAAATATCATTATGGACCTAAGAACCATAGCCACCACTATTAGTTGTAAGAGAGTTAGAGCAAATACTAGACATGGATGGGATGCCACCTTTAGAGAGTCAATTGTTGTTGATAAAGTACTTATGGAAGATAAGTACATGGAAAGGCTTAATTGTTCAAACATCAATTGCGAAGGGAAGATCTTTCATCAGATCCTAAATAAGGTCATCTTTCACTAGGTTGGTTCGAAGGAATTCCTTACTCCATCCATAGGTTTGTTCTATTTCACTTGCTAGAAGGACTTTCACTAACCTTTCCCACACCATGTTCATGAAAATAAATATGTTATTTTACATTTTCTCCAAGTTACTTGTTCATTACAAAGTATTCAATTATTCATTTTTAGTAAATACTAACCAAGTTATAAAAATCATAAATAAATTACCAATAAACATACAAGACATCACAAGCTCACAAAAAATTTCTCAAGTCTTAATATTATCCAACACTATTTTATAACATTTATTTTATCTCCAAGACAAGTTTATAATAATTTAACATGACTAATGCTAAAAATAGAAAAACTCCATAGTTAAATACCAAAAATTCATAGTATCCACGTACCATAAGGATCATTATCATACTTCCAATTTTTCAAAATTTTATCAAAATAATTTTCTAGAATTTTTCCAAGGTTGGAAACATATTGAACATCCCTAAAAGAAAATTAACTTAAAATAGTAGATGACCTCAAACAAATCATAAAAAATTATAGATGAACATAAAGACCCTAAAAACTTTAGACATACCATCAATTTAGATAGATACAATTTACACAATTTTTTTTAAAATAAAGCAGCAGTTATCCATAATCTATTTACTTGTTATCCTTCTTACATTATTTTCACCAAATCAACATGAAAAGTCATATACAAACAAATCCAAATACATAATCAAATCATGAAAATAATGATAAAACAAATTTGAGGTGAAGACCCCCATATTCCTTTCACCTAACTTCAAAATACTTGATGATGAGTGTTGATAGAAAACTTGTTGTTTCCTTTATATTATACTTGAAACTTGTTTGAATCTAATGATTAGATGTTCTAGGATTTTGGAATGATATTTCAGATATAGAAAGGAAAAAAAAGAGCTATTTAAGAGAGAATAGTGGTCTAGAACTTTTTGTGGCAAAATTTTCTCTCTCCTATTCCTTCACTTAAAAACACAAAACCCTACTTTAATACCCTTCCTAATTTGTTACTCCCTCTTGCTCTCTCTTTGTATCTCTAATTGATTTTTAATTAGGTCCATACTTGGCCTAATTAAGCTAGGTCTATGTCTATTTCAACTTTTGTGTCATTTTTATTGATACAAATTGTATTATTTTGTGTAGTTTTCATTGACTAGTTAACATATACTCCTATTTTAATTATCTATGACTTCTATTTAAAAATTTAATTTAGTTAATCTTCTATTAATTGTTTAATATTTTTATTCCTTGATTAATTAATTTTCTACTTATAGTGCCTTTAATAGCTAATTAAATCACTTAACTAAAAAAATTGATTAAGTTTTATTTAGTTCTCTTTCTAAACTTAATCTAATAAAATGAAACTTAGTCAATTTTAATAATCTTAGTTTCAAATCACTAATTATCTTAAAATATTTAATTTCACTAATTATAATTATTTACTAACTTTTCAATAAAAACTTTGTGTCATTAAAACTCTAATTTTATATTCTAATAAAAATGTCCAAATATTAATCAGCTCAATTATCAATTAAAATTATTAATTTTATTAAGTCTTATATTATTTTAATTAATTGTATTAGACTTAAATTCATTAACTGATTAATTTAAAGTTTAAGACTCTCATTATTAAGTTTAGACTAATTTTATTCTTATTTACTAAATTACACTTAATGAGTTAATTTGTCAACCTCTTCCCTTTGACTTTTATTTATCGTAGTTGATTGATCTTTGACTTGGATTGATCAAGACTTAATTATATTTTAATCAATTTTTTCTTAGTCTAATATCTTAGTTTATCATGTTTTCCTATGTCTTAATTAACTATTTCATACTTAGTTATTTTATTTTCTATTTTTCAAGCTACTACATCATATATAACTATTATTACTATTATTATTTTTAAAATTAAACTTTTAGAGTGTTACACTAATAATGTGTAATTTTCATAAAATTTGACATATATAATCAAATAATATATAATTATAACTCAACTGATTAATCAATCAAATTAACATGTTATATAAAATTATTAAATAATATAAATTATACTTATATCATTTAATCTTTATATATATTAAATTGATGTTATCACTTTCCAACTCTGATTAAATAAATATTCTTTTCAAGTTAATTAATGAATTAATTAATTTTGCCATTAAGATTTTTATTTAGATTGTTTTGTTTTGTAATTTATTAGTTTCAAAATTTGAATATAAAAAATTTCACATATTAAGACATCTAGACATCAAATCAACGTTTCCAGCTATTGGAAATGGACTAAACTAGGTTGTTGAACATCCATTGAATTTATGCGTAACAAGGTACATTTGACCTTACGTATGTCTGTGTACATCTTTTTGTTTATTGAATGGCTAGTTCTTAGTTCGTCAAATTTGAATGCATCCATCTATAAAAAAATTAACAAGTTAACATATGTAGGTTTTAAATAAAACTTTTCTTCTTTGTGTCTGACCCAGTTTCAAATAACAACATAATTATATATTTTTTTAATTTTTTACAAAACTGTGAAATTAAATATTCATCTTATCAAATAATTGATGATGTCAGACAAATCAATAAGTAGAATAAAGAGGAAAAAAGATATAATTGGGCCAAATGCGTAGCCCTTAAGTCAATAAAATAAAAACAGAGACTTGACACAAGCATTGGGCAGTGAATTCCTAAATGAATTTGACGATAATGTACTACAAGCACATTAGTTGATCCTAACTAATATAGTGTCATCTGAATCTAAAATCCATGAAACAAAACATAGAAGAACAACAAGAGCCAACAAACCAAAAAACAAGAATACCCATAGCAAAGCAAAATCCTAGAAAGCACACTAGATCAAAAAAATAAGTTAAATATCCAAGTTCAGCATAAATAATATGCAATGAATAAAAGATAAGGCAACAAATAATAGTCATTGGTAAATAAACAAAAAAAATTATAAGAACTAAGAGACATGGTGCTTAGAATAGTAAATACATATAAAAAAGAATGAAATAAGGATCATGTGACGTTATCGACGGTGATGGTTACTTTGGAACTCGAGTGGTTTTCTTATCCAGCTACAACCTGATGGACTATGGTTGAGTTAGATGCAAGTATTGATCTCATTGGTTCACACAAGGCTGTTGGGGTTTGGCATGAAGTTGTTTATATGTGGCTTATTGGATAATGTTGGTGTTGTGTGATGATAACGAGGAATGGGATTCCGAAGACTCCAATGGTGGCTTAGGTGGTCGTTGATGAATGACTCTGATTGCGGCACCTGCATAGACTCGAACGACCAAGTAAGAAAGTGAGCTTAAAATGTAAGAACGAGTGTAATTATTTTTACTTAAGTCTTTATATATATATAGATATAATTGGCGAGTAAAGTCATTAGGTTTGTTGGGCAGCACATGCAGGGTCACTGGTAAAATATGTTTGCGTGTTTGTGTGTTTGTTTACTTAATTTTGTACGTGGCTTTTATTCTTATGTCAGAATTAATCATGCGTGCCTATCTTGTAACGAGGTTGATGTTATTAAGGAAATCTCTTTTTGTCTAAGCTGCTTATACGCCATGAACAGAGATAAATAGGGAAAGTCAACGTAACCTTCCTAATAGTTTAACTGATCGGTAATGAACCTTAGATGTTTATGCGAGAGTCTGGTGGTGAAACTTGTGATTAGAAGGTTGGTGTGTTTATTCCTGTATGGATTTTGTGTTCAAGGCTTTAATAAAGCTTTGCAATTCATGGTGGCTTAAAAGGATCTATCATGGCTTATAATGAGCGAAGGATTGAGAGAAAGGAAAATGGAGGGTGAGGGATGAGTGATTTCTCTGAGAGAATATGGATTTCGAGAGAGAAAAACCAAAGATAAAGGAGAGAAAAAATGAGTATTCTATATGTTGTGTTGAGAAAACATGAATGTGAGGTTGACATTTTACGTTGACATTTAATAACCGATGTAATAAAAAATGCGATGGCATAATTATCAATATCAAATCAAGTTTTACATGCACCTAACCAATGCAAAATGACATTTATACATAAGTTAATTGGACAACCTATGCAAAATGTGGTTCTAAACACCCATACCCCATTTCATTTCCCTCCTGCGAACTTGAATCTTTTTCCCCACGAACTTTTTGCTCCCTTTCCCTATACGAACACACCTCTACGAAACCACCACCTTCGAACTGCAATTGTGATGCCACCCTGAGATTGTTGCCACCACCTTCGAACTGCCGTTGTCACCCTACCACGATCTAGCCACCGCCACCGCCACTGCCACCACCTTCTAGTTGCCCATTGCTTCCTGTGACTTGAACCCTCAATAGAACTTTGATCCTTCGTCATTATTGTTTTCATCATTATTATAATAAAAAAGCTTCCAAGTATGACTTGTTCTCCTTTTCCTCCTCTACCATTCACTTTTCTTCTCTAATTAGTTTTGGTGTTGTTACCCCTACAAGAAATAAATCTATTCCTAACAATAATTGTAATTGGCAAATCTAAAATGTTGCTGCAATTAGTGAAAAAATTGTCACTACATTTCCCTGTCTAAACGAATGTTGCAAAAAGTTTTATAGTGACATTTAATGTTGCTGTTATTATTTATGTTTTAACAACACTAAATCGTTGTCGTATTTTACATATTTTAATGACTATTGCTGTAATTAAAAAAATATTATTTTTTATTAATCAAAGTCGCTACAATAAAATAATTTTGTAATTATTAATATTGTTGTGATATGATATCTTTTTTCAATAATTAAAGTTATTATAATAGTTATTTCTTAGTAACGTTAATTTTTTTGTATTTTTCTAATAATAAAATATTGTCGTCATAGATTACCTTTTCTTAACTATCTATATCATTGCAAAAATTTATAAATGTGGAATTATAATGTTTTTAAATATATTAATCTACTTTTAAATTTTTTTATCTTTTATACTTTAATCTATCTTAAATGTTTAAATTGACTTTCTAAGGTAAGTATTATTACTTTAGAGAATAAAATGAACTAAAATCTATCCTTTAATAATTTAACATGTCAGATTAATTTTATGTAAAATATTTAGAACTTAATCTAAAAGGAAAATAAGAATTAATATAAAAAAGGAACAATTTTGGTTGTTACTTTTCTTATTTTTGAGAAGGTCATTATCAATACCCAATTTTGTCCAGATAATTAATTTAAAATGAAAAATAAAAAAAATTGAAATAAAAAAGAGAGATAAAAATAATAAGAGAGTAAAAAATATATTTTTTCCATTTATTTAATCCAATTTAAAATTTTAAAATATATTTTTGTTTCTTTCTTTATAAGTTGTGTGACTTAATTTTTAAAAGAGAAAAAACAAACAAAAAGAAAAGAAAAATTAATATACTAAAATCTTTTTTTCTTTTTTAATTTGATACTTATTGTTTATTTTCACTCACCCTTCTCACTTCACAATTACTCTGCACATAAATTACATTACACCAATGTAACCAATTGTAATGACCTAGAATTTTTACTAATGTATTTTATGAGTTTTAATTAAATTATACAAGTAGTTAAAGATTAACTTTCATTCATTAATTTACATCAAAAGTTTTGTTACTTATACATGAAAGAAATTGAAATTTAAGACTCTTCTTTAGATGATTCTTTTCTCGGAGATGGTCTGCTGTTAGTGATAGTGGAGGTAAAATGTTGATTGGGATTATTTTGTTGTCTTCTTCTAGGGTGTGATGGAATTCTAGGAGGAGAATCTGAAAATTTGGGAGGCACAAGTAGAGTTAATATTATAGGGAGATTTATCTGGCTAAGTATAGAAGTTGATAAGGCATCGACATGAAAGAAAGTGAATTGAACATATCCAATGTAGGTATACAACTGGTACAGGGGATCCTTGGTCCATCTTCAATAGAGAGGTGTTATAGATAAGTGAAACAAGAGACAATAATCGTAAATCATATTTTCTTAAAAATTATAAGATTTGTAGGAGTGAGTCACCTGTTCTCTATCAAACATATACAATGGTGTACCTGCAATCATCTACTTTCAACTCACCGTTACGTGTCCTATATATATTACTAACGCATTAGGGCCCCTCACTGCCTCTTACTACTAACTCTTGAGGACTTATGCTAAAAGTATTATTTTATTTGTAATTTGCAATTTGGGTGACAATCAGGAGTACATATTCTGACCTGGTACAAGACTCAGATATTCTCTATTGATCTTGGTAATGCTCTACAACGTCAGGGTTGCTAAGTCAGCTCGATGTTGTAACATCCCAAATCCATATATAATATTAATTTCAAAATTTACTTTTTATCATAGTATGTGGGTGAATGTTTAAAGGAATAAATTAGTAAATAAAAATTTTAAAAGGCAATGATTAGTAAAAATTTTGAATTTATAAGATTTCAAAATTAATAGAAATAATAACCATATAAATGATTGATCTACAAATAAATAAAAAGGAAAGAGTAAAATTTAAGAAGAAAAGAAAAAAAAATATATACAATATAAAAAAGGGTAAATAAATAATAATAATAAAATAAAATAATAAATACATATATATATATAAATCTACAAAAAAAAAAAATAAGAAGAAGGGAGTGGGAAGAAGAAAACGAGGGATGCGAATAGGACAAGGCGGAGCAATTAGGCTAGCAGCCCAACTGCGTTAAAAAAAACACAAAAAAAAAACGAACCAAGCGGAAGTATCTCAGCAGGAATCGAAGGGAGGGACCTGGCGTTCCTGTGCTCAACGTCTTAACCGCTGAGCTGGGATGCGTTCGGTTAGAACTTAAGATGTTTAAATCTATACGAAGCAACTCTACTAGGATGCCAATCACGGATTGCGCACGGTCACGTGGGTCGCCCATACCCTGTTATCGTCCTCGTCTTTCGCAACATGGGTTTTGCAGGACGCCACACCGGAAGCTACAGAGCTACCATACTAGGATTTGAACGCCTAACATATGCAACCTCACGCAACGTCCATCACGTACGAAGCGTGCACGCAAGGACAATCGATCGAAAAGGGTGTTATAAATGGCCGCGCGAACTCGCACCGAAGAAGAGGAAAAGAAACACGATTTGAGCCTCAAAATTCTCTCTGGTTTTTCACTGTCCGCAATCCATTCTTATCTCGATAGTTTCGTAGTTTCGCCCGGAACGTGTCTATCCCAATAGATCAAGAAAACGCTCCCAGAATCCAGAGGAAGCCACGCCACCGGAGTGTCACTGTGAGTCTCGTCGGAAACGCGTCAAGAGGTAGGAGGAGTCGTTATTCTAATAAATTGTTGTTTGGAATATCAT
>JAMLFT010003579.1:0-21689 GCA_026544285.1 Pachyrhizus erosus | reverse complement strand
AATCTTTTTTTATACGTATTTTATAAATTATTTAAAAATAAAAAAAATTAAAAATATGTATTTTATAAAATAAAAAATTAAAATGTTTAATACAAAAGTTTGAAAGATTAAAAATAAAAATTATAAAAATACAAAAATTAAAAACAGAGTTTATCTGTTATTTAGGTTCACATGTGACAATATTCAAAACACAGAATACCAACATTCAAATATCACACAAACTAAAGTCTGTTTTCAAACAAAATGTTTTTCTTCCTTCACATGTCTGTGTGTGTGTGTGTATATATATATATATAACCCTTCCTACACGTTTATTGATTGTATGAATCTGCGATTTGTTTAATTTAAAGTGGATTTAACCTTTTCCTTAAGTAACGAGACATGTCTGCGTAAGTGAACATTTCTGATTCACCATAGTTTTCATTATGTGAATATTACATTTTTTTTTACTGTATTAGATATGGTATATAATTATTTCTCTCTCACTTTTTATCTTTTATATACATGTGTTTTAAAATACTAATGAGCAAGGGAATCACTTTAAAATTATTCTAACTTAATTAATTAATAATCTAAATTTGAATTTTGAGTAGGTAACATTAAATATTTTGACAAAAAAAAAATTATTTTTAGTGATCCTATGTATAATAACCTAATTACCGTAAAATTGAAAAGATTATGTATGTTCTCTAAAAAATAAATCTAATATTAAAAGGGACAATACTTTGTTGTATTGTAGCCTTCTATTTTTCAGACAAAATATTTTCAACAAAATCCCTTCTCTCGCAGCCTCAGCTGTCTATTTTTTGTTCTAAGTTTCTTAGTCTTCACTCATCATCGGCTAACACCTAACAACTCATCGTTTGTGTACAATTTTGAAGATGAATACAGATCACGTGCATGAGAGAAATTGAGAATCAAGTACACACTACTTTATGGATAGAAATTTATTGTAATTAAATGTGAATCAACTTGCTAGTTAACCATTGTGTACAAGTTTATTAATCATGGGAAATTTAAGTTATTTCTACTTTTGTTCTCCACTTCTCTCACATTTTGTAATGTTTCGGTTCCCTCCTATTTATATTAATATATTCATAATACAATTAAAAATCTATACGCAAAAATAATATTCAATTAATAAAATATCATTTTCATATATATTCCAAATAAAATATTTATCCATTAAATTTTACAAAAAAGTATACACAAATAGATTAAAAAGATCGACTCTAATTTTACTTAAATCAATGATTTATTGATTTCTAATACATCTTTTTTATATTTTATTTATAATTAATTAAAATTATAAAATTGCATGGGTCTACTAACAAAGTTTAAATGCAATTTTTCAAATACTTTTAATATCGTTTTCTGATTAGAATTCAAGTTTCATTTAAATAATTTATGTTAACTTTTAATACAAATCTTTATTATATGAATTATCAAGATAAAAATTTAATTTTGATTGAAAACTTACATCAAAAGTATTTAAAGAACTAATCTAAAGCTTTGTTTATCTAAAAAAAATATCATAATCACTTATCAAACAAGAAAATGACAGGGTAAAATGTATTAACGTCTTTTAATAAGTTAAAATCAAAGATAAAATATATTTTTAGTTATGTATTTTTTTTATAAAAGTTAATATTGATTTCATACTTTAATTTTGACTAATTTGATTCTTGAGTTTTAAAAAAATAGTTATTTTCATCTTTCGTTATAGATTATTTTTATTGTAAAAAAATGAAAATTATTATCTTTTTGTTAAGTTTAGGGACTACATTATTTAAAATTTAAATTTGACGACTGAAATCAAGTTTCACAAAAAAATATAAAGTTTGAAGGCATATTTAACCCTAAAATCAATTTACATATATACTTCAAATATCATTTTCCTTTTTTTATATATCCTTCTATCACTTCCTGTAGAAAAATTTATCTAAATACCAAAGCATTCTAGCTCTTAAAACAAAGCAGTATTCTACTAATCTACTGATTGACGCCAATTATTCCTACTACTACTTGATTACAAGATACGTGTAATACATATATTCTATTTGGACAAGGGACTACAATAAATCTCACCATTATAAACATGTTACATGTTTAATGTGTTGCGTGTCTTCCTCTTATATATATTCAAATTAAGGAAAGCAAAAATATACTTGTTTCCTTGGTTTGTGAATAATGAATCTTAAGAGTTTGAAATGGTGGGTAATTCCTCACCTTGTGCTTCATGCAAGTTGTTGAGACGCCGTTGCTCCCAGGATTGCATCTTTGCTCCTTATTTTCCTTCCAATGATATGATCAAATTTGCCATTGTGCACAAGGTCTTTGGCTGCAGCAATGTCAGCAGAATGCTAAAGGTCTATTTAATATCATTTTTTTCTTTTATATATAAGCTAAAAGAATTTCATTGAGATTATAATCAACAATTTACGACATCTAATTAACTTACAGCTAAGAATTAATTAGCAAAAGCCTCAATGTAGTTCTAGGTTGAGTAATCCTATGTTTAATTAATTTGTTTGTATGTTACTTTTCTATATGTATGTAGGATCTTCCAGTTCACCAAAGAGCAGATGCCGTGAGCAGTTTGGTTTATGAGGCAAATGCAAGAATTGGAAACCCTGTGTATGGTTGTGTTGGGATCATATCTTACCTAGAAAATCAAGTTTCTGAGTTGCAAATGCAGCTTGCAGTTGCTCGGGAAGAGATTCTTGGCATGCAAATGCAGCTAGAATTTTCCTTCACCTAAGGTGGTATACCAGGATGACAAATCCTTTCTATTAGGTGACAATAGTAACTACGAAAGATTTTCTTATTATCTTACCTTCATTTATTCTTCCTTCCTTTTGCGATGTAATTGGTTCATTTGTTTTTTTTTTCCCCTTCAAATTTTGGACTTAATTCATTGTTCAATTAGAACCGTTTCATCGTCGGTATGTTGGTCAGCACTACACAGAATATGCCTTTTCACGCTTGTTATCTGGTTGTTGATGGATATACATGATGGAAAGGGAGAGGGAAAAGAAAAAGTGGCATATGTGTTTATATACGAAAAGAGAAAGATAAAAGCTACTTCGGTCGTCTCTCTATGCTTTGCAAAATCAAAAATTAGTCTCATAATGTCTAGTTATGAGGATTTAAAAAAAAAAAAAAAAAAAAAAGGGAGAGAGAGAGAGAGAAAGAAATGGTAGTAACCAGATTATCAGGATTTAAAGAACAAATCCAGCAAATATGGTACAGGTCAGGTCAGGTATAGAGAAAAAAAAAAACTTAATTGATCTTAAATGATGTTCGGTTGAATTGAATCAATTTAAATAAAATTTATTTTAATTAATCCGACGTGATTCATTTCGATTTGATTGGATTAACAATTTTTTTTTCAAGTATCTCCAATATAAATTGTTTAACCCACTTTACTGTATATGAAACATTTACTTGTTTCCTTGCGTAATTAGAGTTTGCTAAAGTCATAGTTTGTTATGGCTTTCAAGTTGAATAGAAAAAGAAATTTAATGTGATATTTTGTCATGAGATTCTTTATTTTAACGGACTAGTCTTTTTTGTTGGAGTCTCCTTTTAATGTTTTTATTGAGAGTTAGACTATGAAAACAACTATCAATAAATTGTATTAGGATGTAATGTCCTAAACACTGATCAGTTAATAAAAGTGATTTAACTCTCAGACACAATTAGACATAAACTAAAAAAATTAATATAAAAAATGTGATATGAGACTCATTTAATGGGAAATTTAGTAAAATTTTTAGAATTATAGGATGAAAAACAATTCCTAAAATTGCATAAATTATATAAAAAAAAATAATGTGTCATAATAGGTCTATATAAAAATTGTAAACAATAAAATTAAGCAACTTCAATAAAGTGCACCATCGAAATAGTTCTTAAAATTGTTTTTTATCTGTCAAAACTAAAAGTATAAAAAAAGGTAAAAGGTTTAGATTATATATATAAATTTTTAAAATATATTCATAAAAATGAAATAAAACTTTAAAGAATAAAAGTTTTAAATTTTAATGACTAAAGGTTGTGTTTGGTTCATCCAGTTTCGGAATACGCATATGTAAAATGCAGCCTAATTGACCTAGTTTAATGTTATTCTATTCAATATGATTAGTTATTGATATGAGTCATGTCAGTTGACTTATATACGAAAAGAATTGCTATAGAAGAAAATTTGACTTTGTATCTTTCAATTAATTAAGCCCTCTATTCTTAATAAGATATTTTAAATTTGTACTTTATTTCTTTTCATTATATACACTGATATATTTTTATCATAAAATAATTAGTAATACACATATTCTACTGTTATGGCTTGGATGGATGTATTTCGAGAAGCAAACTAAGTTGCTGATTTGTTGGCAAATGATGGAATGCAATCTTCAAGTATTTTCATGTTTTTTTATGTAACTCCTAACTTTATATGTAATGTGTTACTGCAATTCAAAAAAAGAAAAAGAAAAAAGAAAGTCACAAAGGCTCTTGTGGAGGTTGCTAACGTGATGATGATGGTGGGAAGTTAGTGGTGGGTTTCTGGGGAAATATGTGGGTTGGTGCTCCATAGCCCAAGCAAGCCCAAGTGGAAATTTGGGCAATAATGGTCGTTTTGAAGGTTGATGACCAACAGTGATCTAAATGCATGGAGATTGAATCACAGGCAGTGGGTCTCGTCCTTGCTATCATGAGTGCCCCTACACTCTACACTTGATGGAAGTTCGCACATACAAGACAGTTGATCTGAACCTTGTCCAAATTCCCCATATATTATGTGAAGCTGCTCACACCGACAAACTTCTGATTATCTAGTAGAGATCTTCATATTTACATTCTATTCCTTATTTTCAATTGTATGTTGAAAAATATAAATATATGTTAATTAAGATCATAATCAAATGTTAATTTTAAATTATTTTATAATGTTTTTAATCAAGAAGTATTGGTTATTAATTTATTTGTTTCTTGGGGTTAAGAATTTGAGACTCTCCATTTTAAAACACACATTCATATACATAGATTGATATGGAGAAAGGAGAGATGAATCAAAATAATATTAATGTAATATATAATGTTCAATAATTTTATATTGTATATGAATTTAATTATAATTACATGTTAATCAAATTAATATGTAATTATAATTAAATTCATATACAATATAAAATTATTTTTTTCTTTTTGTTAAGATACTTTTTTAATGAAAGAAAAAGAATATGGAACAAATGAAGGGAAGAGTTCAATTATTTCAGTGTGATTATTCCTATTATATAACTGTGTATTTCATATTATTGATAGTTACATAACGTGGGATGGTAGGAGCACATGCATCATTATGCAATTAGAAAGTCCGGAGGTGAGAGAAAGTTAGAGAGAGAGAGAACTTTGTAGGGATAAGATGGGATGCAATTCACTGCTTAGAAGCCCCAAGAAAGAAGAACAAGAAGTACCAGATGCTATCACCTCCATATTACCCAATTCTAACCAAGCTTACACCTATGAAGAATTCAATATTTTGGACGAACTGGAAGGGGTCTTGAACTCCAAGGAAGAACAGAAGTTGCCACAAGAAAACTCTTCTAGTGGTGAACTCCATTGGGATTTCATGGAATGGGAGGAATTTCAACCCCCCAATATTGGAGAGGAAGGAGAGGATGAAAATGAAGGCAAAGAGCAAGTAAGAGAGAACACGACCAAATGTCTCTTTGAGGAGCAGCAGATAAAGGGAGAAAACATTGTTGGGTTTTGGGAAGTGGATGATGAGAAGATGGTCGCTTTGAATTTGAACTTGAATTATCAAGAGGTTTTGGATGCATGGTCTGACCGAGGCTCTCTATGGGCTGACGATTATTCTCTTTCATTGGGCTCCAATAATGGCTACTATGTTAGTATTTACCATCCATTAATCTTCATTATCATAAGCTTCTTCTTCTTCTTCTATCATATTTACTTTACCTATATTAATGCTAATTCTAATGCATGTTTGCAATTGTAAGTTCCAGTTCTCCAATTCTTTCAACTCCCTATAATTACTAGTCTAAATTTAAGTGTTTGATATAGGGCCTTGAAAGAATTGGAGAACTGGAATTCTTTTGGGTACTCATATAGTTTACTTAGATTTTAGTGGTTAAGAGATAGTTTTAGCTATAGTTACTTGGTTAGTTAGAATAGATTTTATTTATACTTATTTTCATTGCTAATATATATAGAGTAGAAATGATTGATGAATGATATAATTGTGTTTAGATGGGAGAAGTGCCAGTATTGGAAGAAGAGAGAGCAAGAAGAGAAGCAAGTGTTCTTAGGTACAAAGAAAAGCGGCAGAACAGATTGTTCTCAAAGAAGATAAGATACCAAGTTCGAAAATTAAACGCTGATAAAAGACCAAGAATCAAGGTCACTTTTAAGTTTCCTGTTTCTTTTCGTGCCATTGGGTTTTGCAGTATGGTCATTTTGTTTTGTAATGAAAGCAGCTTTTCCGATATTTTTGTTGTAGGGTCGCTTTGTGAAGAGACACTGAAGTTGCTCCAGAAAGATCCCAAAGCCAAAATATCTAAGACCACTCCCTGTACATTTATTTTTAATTAATTTCAACCCCAAAACATTCTTGTATTTATCCATTCAAATTATCTTTCACGTCCTATAGAATTCCAAAGGAAAAATACAAACTCTCTCTGTTCCTAATCTCAGGATAAAATTTTCAAAAAATAATCATTTTCGAATTTTACTTGTCTTCAACTTTCTTAGGTCCACACTTGTTGTTATTAACTTCTTATTTAATCATTAATTTCCTCTTTATATTTATCTGCATTTTACTATTTTGATCTAATATTTTAAAATTCTAAATTTTAATCATTAAACAAATAATTTTATGTATGTTGATCCATGTTATTATTAACACCATGTTGTTGGTAAGGTAGTTGAAAATTTTGTGTGAAATTTTTTTTTGATAGTTTAACAATTGTTGAAACAAATTTATAGCAAAATTGGAGCGACCAAAGTTAAAATAGTATTAGAAGACAACAATGACAAATATCAAAATACATTAAAGTTACTTGTTTAAGAACCAAAACTTGTACATAAAGTCAAAATAATAAAATATGAACACATCAATAATTAAACCTTAACTTCTCTTGAACTTTGTTTTTCTGTCTTTCCCATTTGCTTATTTCTAAGGTGTGGTCTATGGTTGTTGTCCAGTGATGGTCCTGATGGAATGATCCAATATTCAGTAGGTGGATACACCCACTCGTCAGTCATCAAAAAGAGAAAAACAGAGAACAATCATAAAAAAGAAGAAAAAAATATGGTGGATATACCACCGTCTGCCTCTTTTTCATTTTTTTTCTTGTGGTACAAAAGTGATTTATGATTTGGTACAAAAGTGGTTTAAGATTCGATTCTGAAATCATATAATTCAAAAGATTTTTTTTTTATGATAATAATCCAAAAGAACTTGATGCTACTCGAATTAATTTCCTTTTGATTTTTATTTAGATGCTACACGAATCAATTTGCTTTTGATTAGTTTCTTTACAAATGTCTTTTAGGGCAGTAAGTACTTTAATAAACTTTTGAATACTAATAGTATTTTATTTTTGCCAATTCAGTTGTGTGATGAACTTTTCAGCTTAATTTATACCTTAACCATGTAATTGATCAAGACAGATCTTGCATGTGAACCAAAAAAGAAACCTCTTTTTTCCCCTGAATTATTCAAGTTGCGCGTAGTTAGTTGGAGATATTTTCATGTTACTTTCTAAACATTGACATGTTCAGAGTACAATTTTGGTAGTGAATATAGATTCTTTCTCTCATAAAGCATGAAGCACAAACAAATTGTTATGACTTTTTATTATGTATTGAACAAATATATTTTTAACTAAATTATATATTCCTTCTTGAGAAATGTTTCATCCTTTCTTATTTTAGTTGTTCTTCAAAAACACTATTTAGTTTTTATTAAAATGGTACTGCTTTTAAAGTAATGTTTAACTTTAAATCAGTAACATTTTAATCAAAATGAAAATAATATATTAAGAAACTAAATAAATTAGATTCATTATAAACTAAAAGAATAAATATAATAAATAATTTTGTATTTCAAAAATCAAAGTTTCAGGGACAATTTAATAAATATGTAAAGTAAATCTAACAGGTTAAAATGACCTATTATTGTAGGTCAATTTTAGTGATTCACCATGCACCATCTATTACATGGTTCATCCTAGCTTGAACCAAAAATAATATGTATTATATCTAATTTTATAATGTGTATTAACAAATTAATTATGCATAACCCGATAGGGTTACCTAGTGGGGAGCTTAGATAATTTGTAATATCTATCTTATTTTGACCATTACACAAAAAAAAAAAAAATTAATCACGTATTACTAGCATCACTTCCCGTATTTTTGTCCTAGTTCTAAAAATAAATTAATCATATTGTGTTAACTTTTTTTATTGTTAAATAAGAAGTGGCATCAAGAGGATTACTCTACATGTGGTATTAAGAGAATTCAAATCTATAGCCATAGAAAAAGTAAAAGTTAATACCAGATTTTGAACTACTCTTTGCAATCTATATTGACAAAGTTAATTTATTATTTTATGCATTTATACCTTATTTATTTATTTTTCCTTATTTTGATAATATTGAAGACTTGAGACATTTTCTGGAATGACTTGTTGGGTGGAAACAAAATAATAAATACCAAAGTCTAGTTCCAAGCTAGCAGATAAAGAGAAGACTTGTGATGCAAATACTAAAGTAGTGATGCAAAATCACAACTTCCCCGACTCGTGATTCAAAGCCACGAGTATTAGATCACTTGTGTTATTGGTGACGGATTCAGCAACTTAAGTAGATAACTAAGCAGGAATAATTTATTTTAAAAGAATTAATAATTATCATTATCATATATATATATATATAAAGACATAAATATTAAAATATAAAATTTTAATATATCATATATATCAAAAAAAAATTTAAGTTTCAAATCAAAATACTTCAAATAAAAGTAATATACAAGAAAAGTGATAAAGTTGGAGTAATAAATTCAAATATATAAAATAAACGGGACAAAATATTTACTTATAATTTTATCAAAATAAGAAAATATATTTGTACATCTTTCATTACACGTAGGTCCGCCACGGTGACTGTATATAATTCATGAATTAAAATCAAAACTAGCATTATTTATATTATATGTACGACCACAAAGTCAATGTTGTACGAATCAGTAGTCACGTGTCACGATACCTTTTTATGAGCTTCGATATTTTAATAGCTAGATAATATTCATGACTTAAGTAATATAAAAACATATTAGATACAAGACTTTAAGCAATATTAGGTGTCGGTATGTTTTTACTACTTTAGTTTTTCTCTAATAAAAATTAAAGTAGTAATGTAATATATAAATACGATGCATCATATTCGTAGAAAACTTCATTAATACAAAAGAATTATGTACATTATTAATATATCAAAATATTAGTATAATATATCATGTATTATGCAGATATATAATATTTATTTAAAATATTTTTCATATTTATAAAATAACTTCTTTTGATTTTAATATCTAAATTATTATTTTTTTATTTTAGTATCTTATTTTTTATGTTTAATTTTATTATCTATCATTATAATGATTTTATTAAGTAATAATATAATAGAAAATTTATAAAAAAATGTAACTAAAAAAATTGTACAAGAATAATAAAAAATATGACTAAAAAATAAAATCAACTTTTTAGTAAATAATATATGATATATGATCTACAAGCAAATTTAATTAGAAGAGTTATTTAATAATAAAAAAATAATAGAATTAACTTTTAATATATTATGTATATTGCTTTTATTATTATTTAACAACTTTGTTGATTAAATTTTTTTTATAAGTTATATGTAACATCATTATTTAATAACAACAGTATAAAAAATAGGAAGTAAAATCAAATATTAAAATATGTGAGATAGTAAAATAAAAAAATTTAATAATGTAGTTAACATTTTATAATTATAAAAAATTATTTAAGTTATATGTAAATTTGTATTAAATAAAATTTATGTTATTGAAAACAATTTTAATGGCTAATATTTTTTCTATTAGTACATAACATTTTTTTTTTTTGTAATGATTGTACAAAGTTGCATTTAATCCACTTATTAAACATTGCTCCGCTCAGTAAAAGAAAAAATTGCTCGGCATATTGAAATTTATTTTTCTATTTTTTTTAATTGTAATAATCCCTGAGCCATGCTTGTTTATAGTACATTATTTAGTTTGAGAAGACTTCTTTTAATTTTATAGATGATTGCAAAAATATTACTTTATTTTACTTGTTTATATTTTTAAAAGCTATATATAAAAAAGTTGTTCTTAATCTTCTGAAATAGATAAAACTCTAACTATAGAAAAAAAAATCGAATCACGTGTAACTTTAATAATTTAAAAAGATTTTAATAATCATACATCAATAATATAAAATAACTTTACACTATTAACTAATTAAAATATTTATAATTGAATGAAAATACAAAATAAACTTTCACTTTATTTGAGAATCTTACCATATTTGGTTAGCTTGTTGTTTCCTCATGGAATTTTTCATTGTTTCAGTGATCCAAACTAAAGAGATGGCAGAGTATTGGACATGATAGCCTTCTACACATAATGGCTTGTTTCTTCTGAGACTTGGATCATTTCTCAAATAAGTGCCAAACTTGATTAAATATAGTGTAGTAATGAGTCATGGAGAAAACAAAACAGGAAAGTAAATGCAAAGTGCCTCTGTTTATTTCTTTGGGCTTAGAGTTAGAATTATAAACAGAGACTCATCTACGAGTTAGTCAATGAGAATACTCCCATGAGTAGAGATTAATTTGCATTGGTATAAGTTACATTACTTATTATAGTATAAATAATTTTATATGAAATATTTTTTTTATCAATTTAATATTTCAATTACAATAATATATTACTTGTTTCGGTTAAATTTTGTTAAAATTATGCAACTGCAAGTATATAATCAAAGAGTTATTATTATACATTTTTAAAATATATGTTATATTAATTTTAATGTATATTAATATAGTGATAAATATTTTTAGATTAATAAATAATTTTTTAAAGTATAATCTATATGAAAATGATATTTAATTTAATGGTCAATTTTGGAATAAATTTATTTAATAAAAAAATTATTCAAATGCATCCTCTTTTAACTTTCTTTTATAAGAAAAAAAAATATCACATGCTTATTAAAAAATCAAATAACTGCATTAAATTTTAGTAATCGTACATCATTCTTTTTAAATTGTTCTTTTTATTTATTACACAAAAAGATAAAAATAAGAGAGAAGAAGATGTAGTGATAAGATAAAAAATTACTCTCTCTATATTAATTTATATAATGTTTTAAAGAAAAAAAATTTGTATCAAATATATGTTGTTTTATAAAATTTATAAAATAATAAATATTTTTTCATAAAATATTCTTAATAAAAATAATTGACATTAAACTGAAAAAAATCTAATTAATTAAAAAGAAAAATAATGTATTAAAAAATTATATTATATTTTTTAAATTTTAATATATTAATTATAATTCTTAATATGTATGATAAAACTTTAAATATCATATAAATTGATAGAGAGAAAATAAATATATAATAACTCCTTCATATTCTATTGAAAAGAGTTATTAAAAATGAATTTTTAAATTTATTTTAAATGTATAGAAAATTGTTTTAAATGAATAATAAATCCTTAAAATTAAATGTATAGAAAGTTGTTTTAAATATAAATTTCATGTCAATAATAAAATAAAGTTTTTAAAAATAAATTTTTAATTAAACATAACATATTTTAGAAATATCATTATTAATTAGATTAAAAATAATTAAAATTTATTTATAAAAGACAAAAAAAAAATATATTTTTTCTTGTAAAAGAGATACAAGGGAATAATAATTAATATAGGTATTTTCTAACATGGAGACCTGCATCAAGTGGTTCACCATGAACCAAAACATAAAAAATAAATACTTTATCATTTTTAATTTTATTGAAAAATAAATATTTTACTTGTTTACTATTTTGTCACCGGTTATTCATCAACAACTCCCGTGCGCTAACTACCACAAACTCTCTTTGATTCTCACTCTTTCATAATCGATAGACACATTTGCTGCTAAATCAACGAGTTCACAAATTATGCTGCTAATTTACTATTCTCTTATCTTTTCATAAGCAACAAAAAGTGAACTAATTTTTTATTTTCAAATTCTAACTATTTTTATTTTTTAATATTACTTATCCTAAAATATTTTTTATTTAATTATTTTTATATTTTTTAACAATTTTTTACTTTTTATTTATGCATAATTTTTTAAAAATCTGTTAAATAATATTATGTAATTAATAAAATTTAATACAATTAGACCATCAAGTCATCGTTCAACTTTGAAAACCAAAGTTTTGCAAAGTATGGAAAAAGTGGAAAAACTTGCTCGACTTTAAATCATATGGATTAGACCATCAAACCCTGTGTTGAAAGGAAGACATATTCTCGTACTCAGATTCATACAAGCAGTCAAAGATTTATGTTACAGTGAACAAGATTCAAAAAGACTATTCTTCAAACTTTTTATTTATTTAGAAACCAAAAATCAATCTTTAATTCAAATTTAACTAGAGACTAATTTTTCAATCACTGATAGTCTTAAAGATATTTTTTTGAGAGGTTATTTTCCAGTACCTAATTAAAATATGATTTTTAAGTCACTAGTAGTGACCCATTCTAGACCGCAGTTATTTTATGTCCAATTGAAATGTAATCAAAGACCAATTGAAAGTGATGTTTTCAGCCTAAGAATGTAAATACATATAGTGAAATTATTGAGCATTTTGAAACTTTTTAGGGGAAGCACAAATCTTCGAATGATAAAGAACTAATACAACTCTTGCTTTGGTGGAGTATATTTCTGTGTACATAATTTGTAGTAAAGTTTGTCTTTAAGCAAATAAAGGAGAAATACAACTTATGCGTAAAACAACTAAAATGATTATGCTCGTCAAAGACATTATAGGCAATTGAATTTATGATTAATGTGGAGCTGAAATGATGCTCAATAGTTATTTATGTTCTATTATGGAGCAGTCAGTTGTTAAAGTAGTGAAAAATAAAAATAAAAATTTATGAATAAAAAAATCTAATTAATATAAAAGACAAGAGATTTATTAAGAAATTACATATATTATAATTTTTATAAAGTCTAATACATTAATTATATGTTTTAATTATCGTATCAAAACTTTAAACATAAATCACACCAAATGAAATGAAGACTCTTGTCCTACGAGGCTTCATCTATTACATCATCCCCATGTTGTGCATCCCTATTGCGACAGGATTCCAATCTTGTTGTTGTTAGTCCATTTGATTGTTAATTTTTTTTTTTTTTTTACATAAGCCTTTCCAAAAATTATAAAAAATTAGAATGATATGTTACAATTTTAACTTGCTTTCCTAGGTTTGTTGACTAATTTTCTAAATTAACTTCAATTTGTCGTTATTTTTAGAGACTTGATTCGTATTTTTAAAGAAAATTACTACTCATATGATAGTAATTTCTTCTTAAAAATATTTCCTCTATTTAAAATCAATAAAACTTGAAACTATTTGATTAAAAGTATCTAATTTTTTAATTAAACAAATGCAAAATCATTTACTTTTATTGTATGATTTTATTCTCCATGTTTTATCTACTCAACTTTTACTAGTCGCTTTATGCTGAGAAAAAGTAAGTATTCGTGATTTATCTTGTCTTTGGTAACTCAATTCAATTTAAAGTTAATTTTAATAGGTTTGACTTTTAGAAATTAGACAGATTAAAGTTATACTTAAAGTTGCTCCAATCAATATGTTTGTTGTCTTATATTATATTATATAATTTTTTTATTAATGTATTAATAATAAAATTTCTTGACTTAATAAATAACATTTATATAATATGATATTATATTTATATTATATATTATTTATCTTGAAATATATATCAACAATATAGCTTAATTGTAAGTTTGCATTTTTTTTATTTTATGATTAAACTACACAACATATTAACATTAATGTATTATGTAAAAAATTATAATTGATCAAGTCGTATTATTAAGTTTTAAATGAGTCAAAATCAAATGCAAATAATAATCTTATAAAAAAATTGAATTAAATAGTAATAAAGACAAATTCATGTAATCAAGTAACAACCACTTCTACTGAAAAATAGCCTACACACAAGAAAGGATAATGTCATATTGATATTTTAGATGACCATATCATATGAAAAAATGTATACATTTGGAAAGTGAGAGATAGGTACAAAATTTTTACATGATATAATCATGTCAAAATTACACGAGTATCATTCCCGTGAAGACACATATGGACAAAAATTCTATTGTTGGTCCTATGTGTGGATGTTGTGTCCCTACGAGAACGAAAGTGCTAGAGATACTCAACTTTGGGAGCTTTTTGGAAGATTTTTTTTTTCTTGAATTCATTTCAGTTTATTCTATCATACAAGTAAGTAGTTAACTTCATGAAAACCATTTATAATTTATTATAAGATTTTTAGCTTACGTGAAACACTTTATAAAGGTCCTACCGTTTTTTCTCTCACCCTGTTCTCACTTTTGCAGCAAATGACCCTATTATTGAATTTGAGCTCTTATAAGTTCTCGTATAATTCTTTATCATATATTACAAACGAGGATGGGGATTGTGAAACCAAAGGATGCATCTTAGAAGCTGGTGAATTTATCTTATCGAGGATTTAGGGTGATTTGTTGTAGATCAAGCAAAGGTTTCTAGTCCAATGTTTTGAATGCTCCAAACTGGTTTTGAAGTATCAACTAATTTTTTATTAGAAAATTCAACTGATAAATTTTTAACGAGATCTTTCCTCTTCCAAAAAATCTTTCCAACAAGACTTGAAGACATTTCTACAAGGCTGAATCTTTTAAATCAGTTATGAAATTAATTAATATTGGGTTTCAAACTTGATCACACCTAGAATTCTTCAGCTCTAGTATCTTCTGATAAAATTGACTGTATTGATTATTATATTACAAGTTATTATTTAAAACTATTATTTAAAGCATTGCTATGTTGTCTAATACCGCATACAGCACCAGTCTAGAATGTGAGTAGATAGAACAATCTAAAAGACTAAAAACCCACACCTACTTCTCCGGCTATGCAGAACTCCGGCGGCGGCGTGTGCCATGTGGTGGCGATGCCTTTTCCGGGGAGAGGGCACATCAACCCCATGATGAACCTTTGCAAGATTCTGGCATCGAAAAGGCCCAACGAGATTCTCATAACCTTCGTGGTCACCGAGGAGTGGCTCGGCTTCATCGGCGCCGATCCCAAGCCGGAAGCCATTCGCCTCGCCACCATCCCTAACGTGGTCCCCCCCGAGCGCCTCAAAGCCGCTAACTTTCCTGCGTTCTACGAAGCCGTGATGACTAACATGGAAGAGCCATTCGAGAGGCTCCTCGATCGGCTCGAGCCGCCGCCGACAGCGATCCTCGGCTGCGTTGAGCTTCGTTGGCCCATCGCCCTCGCCAACCGGAAGAATATTCCCGTAGCGGCGTTTTGGACCATGTCGGCGTCGTTTTATTCTCTGCTACATCACCTCGATGTCTTTGCACGACACCGGGGTTCGACCGTCGATAAAAATATGCTGGGTACATCGCTTCTTCATTTCTGAATTTATTTAGTACTACCATTTAATTTACTTGGGTGGCTGTGTGCAAATTTAAAGTTGGTTTTAGTTCATTTTTTATGGCAGATTTTTGTTAAAATTGATTTTAAAATAAAATCATTTATGTTCGAATGTTATTATTTTAAGTTAATATAATTTAGAATTTTTTTTATTTAACAAAAAAGTTACTTTAATTTGAAATTAATTTTTTTACTCAAATTCAGATTTTCAGGGAAACCAAATATGTAAACATTTAGTAAATGCACAATTTCAAAAAATTTTAAGTCTAAACAGTGAGTACTGATTCATATAATTTTCTTTGCCAATGAATTCCAATCAGTTCGACTGATGAAATAAGACAGTCCTGCTTTGGACTGGAGTTATTCCCTCCCCTGAATTTAACTCTATAAAAAAATATAATTTTCTTGGAAGTAAACTCCTGGGTTTTTTCCCATTTAATCCGACATTACTGGATAATAAAGCCAATTGAAGGTAAGATGTCAAGGAATAGTGCTAAATATATTTCGTATTAGTGTTATTTAAAATAAAAAATAGAATAAGCCGTAAAGTCCTTAAATTTCAAAATAATTTGTTTTATTGAAAAACCAATACGTAGTTTTTAGTTCCTTCGGAAAACTGTCATGGAGAAAATTGGATAAGGTGAGAATTTGGCTGAAATGTTAGCTTGCCCTTCAAGTTTAAGACATACAATATTTGAGTGACAAGACAACCTTAGAGATGTATTTTCGAGACTGAACATTTGTGTTGAATTATATTTGGCTATATAGTGGTTTGAGCTGCATTCACATTCATTCTCCTGGCTACTAATTAAGATAAGATGTTTATTAAACAACAGCAACCTTCTGGTACTTGGTAGAGACTATTAACAACTAAAAAAAATGACCAGGGAACGAATGATAAATTTGAGATGAAGTAGTAAGATTTTGACAGCATGTTTATTGATCTAAGCATTCATGAATCTCTAACTGTGGTGACTAGTGAGAAGGCATAACTGTTAAACGGTGAAACATTTTTTATTTTATTCATCAAATAAAGATTAATGCAATTGTATGTGGGTGCGTGTCTGATTTGTGTGTTTTTATAAGTGATGCAGATGAACAAGCAGAGTGCATCCCGGGAATTTCTTCATCTCATTTAGCTGACCTTCGAACTGTACTTGATGAAAATGATCAACGAGTCTTGCAGCTTGCATTGGAATGTATTTCGAAGGTTCCCAAAGCAAATTATCTTTTACTCACCACGGTCCAAGAGCTGGAAGTTGAAACAATTGAATCCTTGCAAGCTATATTTCCCTTTCCAGTCTATCCTATTGGCCCTGCTATACCATATTTAGAATTAGTAGAAAACCCTTTGAGCAGTGATCATAGTCATGACTGTATAAAATGGTTAGATTCTCAGCCACCCGAATCAGTGTTGTACATTTCTTTGGGTAGTTTCCTTTCAGTGTCCAGTGCCCAAATGGATCAAATTGTTGAAGCACTAAACAGTAGCAACGTTCGTTACCTTTGGGTGGCCAGAGCGGATGCTTCTTGGTTAAAAGACAAGTGTGGAGATAAGGGTATGGTGGTGCCATGGTGTGACCAATTGAAGGTGTTGTCTCATTCTTCTGTAGGTGGATTTTGGAGCCATTGTGGATGGAATTCCACACTTGAAGCTCTCTTTGCTGGGGTACCAATGCTGACATTTCCTCTTTTCTTGGATCAAGTTCCAAATAGCAGCCAAATTGTAGATGAGTGGAAGAATGGGTGTAAGGTAGAGACATCAAAGTTGGAGAGTGAAGTGATTGTGGCAAAGGAAAAGATAGAAGAGCTAGTTAAGAGGTTTATGGATCTTGAAAGCCAAGAGGGAAAGGAGATCAGAGACAGGGCAAGACAAATCAAGGTTATGTGTCAAAAAGCTATTGACACAGGTGGATCCTCATTTGGGAACCTTGATGCATTTATTCGAGACATATCAAAACCACTGACGCATTGAGCAGTTTGGCTCAATAACACAACTAAGCAATGTATCAATAAAGTGTTGGATATTGTTGTTGAATTTAAGGATGTATATAACATCCTAAAATGTCTTGTAACAGAAACCAAGTGCTCTCTGATAGCTGAATGCCTGAATTTGACCTTTTACATTCAGCAATTTGGGACCTGCGTGCTGCTGTCCGCAGCATTACGTGTAATTACTTATCAGTACTCACAGGTGGAGTTTACTGCAGACATCCAAGCCTTTTTTGAACAGATATGCTTCATTTTTTAAGCTGTGTGAACCATACAATAAATAAAATAATGCTTTAAATGATCCGGGCATTGTAACATTATCTTCCGGAGAGGAACGTTAGTATCTTATATATAATTCTCTTTTATATTTTAAAAAAATATTTTTACATATATTAAAAAATCAGTTAAATGCATTAAATCTTATTAATTTCATAATATTATTTTTAAATTATTCTTGTTATAAAAAAATTCTTAAAATCTTGTTCACAAATAAAAAAAAAAGTAATAGAGACTAGTTGACAATAAAAAATAATCAAATGAAAAGTATTTAAAAAATTAAATAATACAAAAATAATTAAAATTTATTTATATTTAAAAATAAAAAATTAATTAATTTTTTATTTATAAGAAAGAACGGAGGAATTACTTTTTTATTTGTTAAATTTATTATCCACCACTTGAATTGAAAAGTAGAGATTATTAAATACATTTATCCAACACCTAATTCCCATGGAAACTGAAACTCCATCCATTTGTTCCTGCCACCTAGTGGCCATGCCCTACCCTGCTCGCGGCCACATCAACCCCACCATCAACCTCTGCAAGCTGCTCGTCTCCAACAACACCGGAATCCTCGTAACCTTCGTCGTCACCGAGGAATGGCTCGCCTTCATCGGCTCCGATCCCAAACCCGACAGCATCCGACTCCGCTCGATCCCCAACGTGGTTCCGTCCGAGCTCACTCGCGCCGACGACCAAATGGGCTTCATGCAAGCCATTATGTCTAAAATGGAAGCTCCCTTTGAGCACCTACTCGACCGGCTTCAGCCGCCGCCAACGATCATCGTAGCTGATACTTTTTTGTACTGGGCTGTTGCCGTTGGCAACCGGAGGAATATTCCGGTGGCTTCGTTTTGGACCATGTCCGCTTCTATTTTCTCTGTGCTCCACCACCATCGCCTTCTGAAACAGAACGCTCATTACCCCGTCAATTTGTCTGGTAATCAACATCAATCTCACTATACAATTATTAAACCGTCAACTCAACTCAGATCACATATCTGCACATTACTTTTTTCTTTAATTATTCATTTTAAATTATGCTTTTAATTCGCTTGTTCTTGTTTTTATGTTCTTCCAATAAGTTCTATTTTTTTTACTCTTTTAGTTATTATTATCCTTATTCGGTGATACGATAACCTATATATATTTCTTTTTTGACAAAATAACCCACATAAACGTGATACACTAAATGAAAATGTTCTAATACAACAATAATGATTGTATTGTATTTAGTTCTTAACAAATTCTAAATTTTATGAATGCTTTTCTTAATTGACACAAGCCAGAAGACGGTGGCAAACGTGTGGATTATATTCCTGGAATTTCCTCAACCCGCCTCGTGGATTTTCCTCTAAATGATGGAAGTTATCGCAGTACGCAAATTATGCAAATATGTCTGAAAGGTTTCGCATGGGTTTCCAAAGCACAGTATCTTTTATTCTCTTCCATTTATGAGCTGGAGCCTCGAGCAATTGATACACTAAAAGCAGAGTTGTCCTTGCCCATATACACTATTGGCCCTGCCGTACCTTATCTTAGCCTTGAAAACAATCCCACCATTGGGACTAGTCATAGCTACATGGCGTGGCTAGATGCACAACCCGTTGGTTCTGTTCTTTACATCTCTCAAGGGAGCTTTTACTCGGTCTCAAGGGCTCAAATTGATGAGATTGCATTTGCTTTGAGGGAAAGTGGCAGTCGGTTCTTGTGGGTTGCCCGTAGTGAGGCTTCAAGGTTGAAAGAAATTTGTGGGAACAAGGGGTTAGTTGTGACATGGTGTGACCAATTGAGAGTGTTGTCTCATCCTTCCATTGGTGGTTTTTGGTCTCATTGTGGGTGGAATTCCACAAAAGAAGGTCTGCTTGCTGGGGTTCCATTTTTGACCTTCCCATTAGTTATGGACCAACCAATTGATAGTAAGATGATAGTAGAGGATTGGAAGGTTGGGTGGAGGGTGAAGGAAGACATTAAAGTGAATACTTTGGTGAAGAAAGATGAAATTGTATTGCTAGTGAAGAAATTTATGGATTTGGACAGTGAGCTTGCAAGGGAAATTAGGGAAAGATCTAAAACTCTTCGGCAGATATGTGGTCGTGCAATAACAAATGCCGGGTCAGCCGTTACTGATTTGAATGCCTTTGTTAGGGATATAATACGGACAAACATTAATGTCCTAAGCACCTCATAAATAATCATGCACTCGTTTTCAATTTAATTAGATGGAAGGTAGATTTTGAGATATTTTGATTGTACATAATTTTGTTTTGACTTGATTATATGATTTCCAAGAAGTTCAAAGTAGTATTCCTTAAATACTAAAAAAAAAGTTCAAGTAATATTTTAAGACGAAAATTCATGATATCATACACTTACAAATTGCAAAGAGAAGTCATATAAGCAAATGTAGGGGAGCTTAATATCTATACAACAAAATCAACCTTTCAACATAATTACAGGAGACCAAAGAACAATTTGTAACAGTAATTAGTAATTCCCATATCTTGTTTTAATGTGTCCTAAATGTGATGATTTCAACATTTCTCAAATTGTTTCCATTTTTTATTCTATTTCTTATATAAAAATAATAATTTTTTTCCTTCAGCACAATCTAAAATGCCACAAAGAAATTCTTCTTTGCAAATAAAAAGACTAAATTTTAAATATCATCTTCAATTTTAGAAAGGAGAATTACAATTTAGAGCGTTCAGTAAACGAATACTATCTTTAAGAAAGTTAACATAGATTTAAATTGACAATGAAAGTGGTGGATGTGTGGAGCTTTTAGTAGAGGAAACATATAATACATTGACATGTAGGCAAATAAGTTGACATGACATCATATGGTTTTGTATCTTAAAATTTATATATTATAAATAGATATTATATATGCTTAGTGTGAGAGAAAAAATAAAAAAAGAAAAATATATGTTTGATATGTGATAAGATGTGATAGAAAGAAAGAGAGAGAGAAATGAGAAGTGATATTGGGATGATCAAATGAGAACGAAAGATAAGATGTTTAATTTTAACCAATTTGTATATACATGTGTTAATTATCTTAATAATTAAATTTATATAATTTTTAAATTAAAAATACATAAAAAAATTTAAAATTTCCCACTTAATTGTTTAATAATTTTTTATCTAAACTTCTTTATTTTTAATGTTATAGAGATATATACTTGTTCTAATTATTATATTTATATGATTTTATGAATTAAAAAATAAATAACTAAAATTTCTAAAAATTTACCACTTATATGCATAAAAATTTGTTGTTTAAACTTTTTTTACTTATATTATTATAAGAATATTTACTTCTTCTAATTATCTTAATTAATATATTGATATAGTTTTATAAATTAAAAATAAATAAATAAAATTCTTAATTTTTTAATCAACTACATTAGAATTTTTTATTTACATTTACTGTTATAAAGATGTATACTTCTTCTAATTATTAATTAATATATTGATATAGTTTTATAAATTAAAAAAAAAATTCTCAATTTTTAATCAACTACATTAGAATTTTTCATTTATATTTACTATTATAAAGATATATACTTATTTTAATTAT
>JAMLFT010003578.1:0-21691 GCA_026544285.1 Pachyrhizus erosus | reverse complement strand
TTTTATTAATTAAAAATAGATAAATATTTTTTATCATTTAACCTATATTATTGACCTAGTGTATTTCTTAATTTGAGGAAAGAACTGAATTTGGATAAAAAAAAGTTTTGAATAAATTTTCTCACTACATATATATTATATACTATATGTATAATATTATTATGCAAAAAAATTATAAGGTTTATATATGATAAATATAATATATAGTAATATATTAATTTATATAACATATTTGCGTAACAGAGAACTAACTATAATAACCCTTGAATTAACATTACAAAAATTTAACCGCAAAGATTAAATCACAATTAAAACAAATCACGTGCCTTACTGCCTTTGCTTTCTTCCCCTTCCTCTTCCTGTTGAGATTCACGTTTACGCTTCTTCCTCTCACCAATTGTTTGACAGCAGAGACGTTCATAATTTTAAAAAGATAAATTAAAAGTCATTTTCAAGAAAATTATATGTAATTTTAATTAAGTATTTTTTTTTTCATTTAAACATAGTTTATATTATATCTTTATTGTTTATCTGATATGTACTAAATGTTAAATTAGATTAAAATTTTTCATGTTCTTTGTCTTATTTTTACATCTTATTTCTGACTAAACAAACCTTATATTTATTAAAGTTTATTTTAAACACCAAACTTTATGCGTGTTACTTTTGTGTTTATTACATGCATTCTTGAATTTTTTTCACGTCCAATTCAGATTTCTCGTGGAAGCAAGGAGGAGTTGTTTCTATTAGATGTAGTTAATCACGTCACAAAATTCGATTCAAACATACTATTTATAGTAGTCATTGACGTTGAAGAAACAGTTTACATTTTTTATTTTAAATATTTAAAATATTATTCTCATCATTTAAATTTAAATTGTTATCCGCTGGATTTAAAAATAAGATAAAATGTATAAAAACATTTTTTTTTAAGAGAGAATGCTTTATCCAAATAAGAGGAGGTAATGGCAAAAAAAAAAAAATCTGATTAAAAAATTATAATGAGAGAATTTTTAAATTTGTTAAAAAAATAGTAATAATATTTGAGATAACAAATATTTGTTCAGATAATAAAAATTTGAAATAATAATTAAGATAATAAATTTATGTTTTTCCTTTATTTTTATGGTACGGTATTGTTTTATTCGCATTCTATATGATCTTCATTGTTTTGTGTGAAGGTTTTCTCCAACAATTAATGTGTGATGTTGTACATAGGTGATCGGCTTTCCTTGGTAATCTAACACAGGCTTAGGCCTCTGTCGAGTCCAACAAGTTTCTTCTCTTGAATGATTGATTAATTTTAACTAGCGATGAAGCTTGGCTAACACATTCTAGTTTAGATTAAATGAAGATTACATAACGAAAAACGAAAAGCAAAAAACAAAAAAAACAAAAGGATGTTCATGTTACACAGATCACAGAATCAACATTTGAAAACAAGCAAATGCAAAGCAAAAAACACGGCAATGGCAACAGACGAAGGCAGAGAGAAAGCCGTCCCACTTTGAATTAAAAACACAATTGGGGGAGTGTTAAGCTCTAATAATCTGTGATGGGGAGATGTTCATGAGTGTTTGGACTGGTGAAGATAATCTCGTAGACAAGAGCAGCAATAGCTGCACCAGCGAATGGGCCAGCCCAATAAACCCAGTGGTTATCCCAAGTCCAACTCACAACAGCTGGCCCAAAAGAAACTGCTGGGTTCATGGATGCACCGTCAAATGCACCACCCGCCAAGATGTTAGCACCAACGATGAAACCAATTGCAATTGGAGCAATTATCCCCAGGTCACCCTTCTTTGGGTCCACTGCAGTTGCATACACAGTGTAAACCAAACCAAAAGTCATTACAATCTCGAACACTAGAGCGTTCCCTGCTCCCACCCCAGAAGAAAGTGCAAATGCCGATGTTTCCTACACAAAACACGTATCATTAAAATTTAACACAAAACCAGAAAAGGGCAATTAGAAATGATGTTGAGGAAAGTAGCTAGTGTTATATACCAGTCCGCCAGTGGCAAATTTAAGGAGCAAGCAAGCAACCACGGAACCGAGTAACTGAGCAATCCAGTACAAAATGCTTCTAAAGAGAGTAATATGGCCACCAACAAAGGCACCGAAAGTGACAGCAGGGTTCACATGACCACCAGAAATGTTGGCACCAACAGAGACTGCAACAAAAAGTGCAAAGGCATGTGACAATGACGCTGCCACTAACCCTGCTGGTGTTGCTGACCCATTGTTTGTCAGCTTATCTGCCAAATTAAGTAAGCATAACACAAGTTATTATTACGTGTTTGATTTCTACGCAATGTTGTTTATCAATTAAGATAGTTATTGTAAAAGCAAGTATTTGTGATTGAATGAGTATAAAACCCTTCATGCATAACTATTTTACTCTGTTGATATTACTACATGCATATTCAAACCAACAGAGTGTTGAATAAATAAAAAGAAAAAAAGGGCTTACTATAAGCCATGCCAGAGCCTTCCCCGGCAAAAACAAAGATGAGCATTGAGATGAACTCAGCTAGGGCAGCCTTAAGTGCATCGGCTTGGTTCAACTCAGAAGAATTTCCGATGGCAATTCTAGAAATCGGCATTTTCTTCTTCTTCTTACTCTAAGATAGTTTTGAGTTTATAATAGAAGAGAAGAGAATGACTTAAGTCGTTAATATGTTATGAACTTTTGTGTAATGGTTACGGGTGTTATATACTAGACAACACTATAATTAGCCTAGTTTTAAGTCACGAGGGACAAAGGTAAGTAAGAAAATTCAAACTCTTTGCCACCTGTCTATACTTTAGGGTGGCCGAGGGGTGAGCCTCCCGGTCGCTCTTGTGATGCCACGTGTACAACATGATGTGGACTAATCACTGATCACCGACCAATTGCCTGTGTTGTGGTGGGTCCTTCAATCAATTCGCACCTTTTGAACCAAACCTACTCCTTGAATTTTTTTACTCCTTCAATCAAGTAAGGTCCAGAATTTGAAAGGTAAGGCCTGGCCCACGAAATGAATGATTGGCTCATATTTGTTGTGATTCCAAGCTGTGGGATGACAAAGTTGTTTGGAGTGGTGTCAAAGTGAAAGTGATTATTTGATGGTTGAAGATTAATCCTTTAATGATGTGTTAGGGGGTGGCGGTGCATCGTGTGTAAATCCATTCTGTTTCCATTAGTGTTAATGAAGCAATGCTAGTTCCAGTTTTCCCCGTTTTGTACACTATTCTCGAGACCCACCACGAAACCAAACATGCTGTTTAGAACATTGCTTTTAAATAGGAAATATGCCAAGACTCCCTGCGCAGTAAAATTCTCGTCTTCATTTCGTCACGAATGGACAAATTAATCACTTTGTGTCTGTAGATATATATAGGCCACTTGACGTAACTCAATAGAATCCATCTAACTGAAGGTGAAAGTAAAAGCATAAAACCTTAAGTTTCATTTTCATTATTATTATTATTTAAAAAAAAGTCCACTTTACGTCAATTATGTTTATATTGTAATTTTAAATTTAATGATACTTTTTTTTATTCAGATTTTTTTAAAAAATAAAAACTATCCATTATCTCTTCCTGTTTTTTAAGAATTTAGTTTTGACTGGGTCTTTATTTTTTTATACGTTAAGAAACTGATTTAGATATTAAAGATATTTTGAATTCTATTTTATCTCATTTTTTATTATTGTACATTGGAGTCTTTTAAGGAGTTAAGCGTTATTTTAAAATTTATAAATATATATATATATATATTTGACTTTATATAGAGTGAGTAAGAATATACAAGAGTCATATAAACATAAAATATTTTTTATTTCTATTTTATAAAGTTTGATTACTAATATAAAAATATTTGAAGCATTAATGGTTAACGTATTTGAAGAGAAATACAGTTTATTAATTTGAAGTACCACTACAGTGAGACGTTTTCTTTTTAAAGACAGTTATTACGCGCTTTAACTTAAATTATCTTAAACTCATTTTTTATTAAATTTTATTTTATTTATTACTTAATTGTTACAAGCTTTTTAATTCTATGTGAAAATATAGTGTTTTTGTTTTGTTATTACTTTTTTCTAATTTGTTATCCTTCAAATTAACCATATTAAATTTGTCACTAAATTCCTAATACTAAAAGTTTCACCAGTTTTCTTCATGGATCCGACAGCAGATCAGAGTGACAGCCTAAGTTTTTTTTTTTTTTGTTTTATGAAAATATTGAATGATTTATTAGAGTTAACTGAAAAATCAGAAGGTAATTTGGTGACAAAGGAGGGCTTCAGTTGAGTCGAAGCAACTGTCATCGATTGTAATAAACTAATGACGTATCAAACTACTTATTTGATTTGCTTAAAATAATAATAATAATAATAAAACTGAGGAAACTTGTCAATTCAATCTGAGTCTCTAATATAATCTTCAAATGCTACTCGTTTGTATTTGTCCACCATTATGATGCATCAGGAGCCACAAGTTTTTTCAAATATCCATATCCCATTGCCACCCCTGCACACTATTTAAATTATCATAATTTTTAAGCTTATCTGTTTCCTTCTTTGTTTATTATGGACGGTTTAAAGGAAGGAAACTTTAACCAACCAAGGTTGTATTTTCTTTTGTTCTGATGTTGCAACACTGAGAATACCACTAATGAGAATAACACCAAAGAAAATCAACACAATTATGTCTCAACTAGGAAGCTAGTGTCTGAAGTCATGACCATGAAGATGCCAGGAGAGTTATTTGTCCCCAAACATAGCTAAATATATTTTTACTGTCTTGGTTTCTCTCATAGTCTCATTCTCTCTTAGGATTCATATAGATTTTGTGCTACAATGGTGAACGCTATGAAAAATATTTAATATTTTTATTGATTTAAATAACATAAAATAGAACTTTTTTAATTTAATTATTTTCATTTTTTGTTTTAATATTTAAAAAATATTTTTTTTCATACTAATATATGTAACAATATTATATAATGACGTTAGTATTAAATATTATATAATGATATAATAATATTGAAGTTAAGTATAATTTTTGATAAAATATATTTTTAAATTTTTTATTAATTAGTTTAATGTTATTAATTAATTATTTTAACTATATAAAAATTTAAAAATATAATTTTCTAATAAATTATATATAATTATCTTACAAAATTTCTTAATGATAAGATAAGTCAAATAATTACTAATTTCATTATTATATCATTAATTAATGTTGTTACATGATTAATTTGATTGTTACATCATCAATTAACTTTGTTATTTGTTCACATAAATTAAAATAATTTTTTTAAAATATTTAAAAAATAAAAATAAAAAAATAAAAAAAAATAAAAAAATATCTTATTTAATAAAGACAAAAAGCTATTTAAGTCTATTTTATTTTTAATTATTAATCATACACATTTTACTAATAATTATTACAAATAGGTTTTGCTAATATTATTATACATTTAAGAAAATATATACTTATAATTTACTAGGAAAAATATTAAACTGTTTTTTTAGTATTATAAAAACTTACTTGATATCAAACTAATTATTAGAAAATTTATGACATCAAATAAGAAGTCTTTAAATGTTTAAAGTTTATTTTAAGTTATTTTAATTACAAGGTAAAGATGATATTTCAATTAAGGCATTTTAAATTAAAATTACATTATTTTTTGTTTTTAAATGTTCAAATTACTGAATATCACAAGTCAACGAATAATTAAATTGATGTCAAGTGAAGTACTACATCAGTGTATTACTCTTAAAATTTGGGTATTTTTTATATTTGTAAGAATTAGTTTAAATATTAAAAATTTTATAATAATTTACGTACATTATTCAATCAACCTCCTTTAATAGTGGTTCTGACTGTTTATCCTTGCTTTTCCATTCCTACTCGAGAGGAATTAATGTTATGAAGTTTTCTTACTTTTTTTAATATATTTTCTTTTTTGCTTTCAAATAGAAAATTTATATTATGTAATCACTTAAAATATATCTATATATATTTCATTAAAAAATATATTAACCTCATAAGTTTTTATTCATAATATATATTTTAAGATCATATTAATATTCTATATTAAGAATAAAAATCTAATAAAACTTTTTTAATTTTAATTTCCTATAAAGAAAATTAAAACTAAAACCAAATAATATTAAATTTATTTCTGTTCCATTCATAAAATTTAATATATTTTAAAAAAATTAGTCAAAACTATTTGTTTCTAACTTTTTTTCTTCTATTCATTGATAAACATCCAAAAAAACACTATCTTTATACATAATAACACAAGAAAAAAACTTTATTCATAAATATATCATTTAAGATACAGATATAATGATAATTTTATAATTAAATTTTGTTAGTGGAATTATACCTTAGGATTTTCCCAAGTTAAATTGTAAGACAGCTTTTGTTAATTTGGATGTTTGTTTTTCCTTGAAAAAAATATAGCTGTTAAAATTAGTTCGACCCGACCCAATACTTAGGTAAACTAGGCCAAACTCTAAAAAATACAAGTGAATTTAGCGCAGCCTAGTGGGCCAGACAAGCCAGGCGGAGCTCATAAAAAACAGGTCCAAAACTACTAAATTTATTTGGTTTAATATTATTTTTTTAATTTTTTTCATTTTGTTAAAAAAAATTGGATCAATTTGATCCAGTCTGACAGTCAAGCAGGCCAGACCAGATCAGTCCACTTTCCACCCAGCGAGTTCACTGGGCCCATTTGATAGCTCAAAGCAGACTCTTAGACTTTGTTTGGATTAACGAAAGAGAGTAAAGTGAAGGAAAAACAATTGATTTACAAAAATAATAGAAAAGGATAGATTCCATTTTATTCTCCTCCTAGATCGAGATGCAGAGGATGAAACGATTGTGTTAAACTTATAAACTGTTAACATTCATCTTATAACATTAAACAGTAACTGCTGGCACCACTTACTGGAGTTTGTTAGTCTTTCTCGTTTTATTCTCACATTTTTTGCTACAGCTGTTTTGAACCTCCATTATTTTCTACATCTTCTTCGTGTTGATGTGTTGCCACCTGTTTCTCTGTTCCAAGGAACACTTCATTACTTATTGCTTCTTCTTGTTTAGTGTCTGATTTCAGTTTTTTTTTTATTATAATTTCATTTCAAATTTGTTCACAGAGTAAGATAAATAGATATAAATGGGTTAAAATTTGCAATGAAATATCACCAGAAACACATGCTTGTCTCATACTGGCTCATTTCAATTTTGTTCAGGAGTTTGATGTGTCTTCTATAACTTTAAATAAATTTGGATAAATATATCAAAGTGGTGAAAAGAACAAAAACCACAAAATATATGATTAATTTTATATTTTTCTCTATACACTAAGCTTTGTTTCTCTAGTCGAATATTTTTATCAACTTGGTCTTCATAACACAAAAAGCTAGCCAGAAAGTTTGTGACCGTCTAGAGGCAGTTAATAGTATAAGATCCCTTGTAAATATATTTGAAGGTCCTTCGTACAGAATTTTTAGTTTGATACGAAAAATTGGCAATTTTTTTTTTATTCCGTTCTAGTTTCCCAAATCCATTATTTTAGTACCAATTGAAATTTTAATTTATCAAATCAACCCGTTAAATTTAGTCTCTCGGTTCTCTATTTATAACTTAGCAGGTATACTGCCAGCTGACACAATTCCTATTTATATATATATATATCACTGGACTCACTACTTGTATTTCCATAAAGGCATGTATACTTTTAAAACAGAAAATAAAACAAACTCTAAAGAAAATAATATGAATAACGAAAATTCCTATTTATTTTATTTACATATAAACTATCTAAAAAACAGAATAATATTTTTATTTTATTCTATTACATTCTATTCTTCACCACCAATCCATACATCATATTTGTCAATTTTTACATAAAAAGATCTAAATTAATTAATTGAATAAAATACACAAGTTGTTAAAAGATCTGACTCCATTAGTTAAGCGGAATACATAAACTTTTATAAATTCCTAATATATGTCCTCGATTTTTACGGATAAAAAAAATATAAATCAAAGTTGTTCTGTTGTAAAATTACTTTGTAAGCTTATAGGTACCTTATTACTCAATAGATTTTATACTACTATCCGATATGGATCCCATGGGATATTTTCACAAAGCTATCACTGAAACCATATTTATGATAGTAGGTGTGATGGCCACTTTGACTATAAAACCTTGACCTGTACTTAACCTTATGCATCAAGATAATTAAAAATGATTCTGAATAAAATGATAAGCCCTAATAGATTTGTGAATTCAAACGCTGATAATAGCCTATTGCGCGTTAATATCCCCAATAGATAACGTCCCCGGGCCACTCCCAAAGGGACCTGACCCTAAAGCCTCACCTAAAACCTTAAGTATCAGATCAAATTGTCATCACAAAATAAAAGATGAAGATTTAGCGAAAAATTCAGAACAGAATGCTAGCATGTGCACTCATGACATAAATTGGTTATGGTAAACTATATCACTAAAGGCTGCTGAGAAGCAAACTCCAATAAGCCAAAAAATACATGATTGACACAACTATTTTCTCAGGTTAGCAATTTGGCATTATTGCAAAAACACAACCCAGGTCCCCATCAATTATCAGATTAAAGTAATCAAAAAGTGAATCCATTAATTCAGAACTGCATAGCATGAATTTCTCAATCACATTTAAGTAAACAACCAAAATGGAAATAGTAACATGGAGTGTATACAACATCTCTTCATTTATTACATATTGTAAAACTAAAACAAGCAAAGTTCTCTTCACACATCTAATACAATGTGCAAGGCCACTGCAAATCTTCCATTCCAAAGTCACCTGGAAAAATAGGAACGGTATAAATCTTCCATGCCAAAGACTTGGTGAAATTTTCAGAACAGAATGCTCATCATATGCACTCTTGTCATAAATTGGATTCATATAAAACTATGAGAAGCAAACTTATGCCAAACTACAGTATATTACTAAGAGAAACAAACCCCAAAAAGACAAACAAAATACAGTATATTAACACAACTATTTTCCCTTCGGTTGGCAATTTAGTATCATTGCAAAAAAAACCTCCAAGTCCGCAACAATTATCACACAACACATTAAAGTAATCATAGAGTGAATCCAATCATTCCAAATTGCTTAGTATGAATTCAGTGTTGTTAAATAGCGGACATGGTGCTCCCATGGCAGAATAGCATGGCCGATTTTTTGCCAACCACCATAGGTAATTTGTGAAGGGAGGCCTGCCATGGCAGCACCATAAGGCACAATGGCATGTTTATATGGCAGAATTTCGACCTTCTGTCATGTCCCACCATTCGCCATCGATAACATTGTATGAATTTCTCAAGCATATTTAAGTAAACAACCAAAATGGAAATAGGAACATGGAGAGAGTGTATAAAATATCTCTCTTTTATTAAAATTTGTAAAACTAAAACAAGCAAAGCTCTCTCAACACATCTAATACAACGTGCAAACCTTCCATTCCAAAGTCAACTGGAAAAATAGGAAGAGTGTACCATCCTAATGGAATTGAGAAATCTATACCCATGGATAAGATCCAGAGATAACTGGACAAACAATAGTTAAGATTTCAGACAAAAGGCTCGTATATCAAAGTCTACAAGCAAAAAATAAGATGAAAAACAGTTCAAGAGATAATTATTACTCGGTTCCTCAATTAAAGTGAAAAACAATTATTAAGCAGATCATATCATGCAAAGTTATTCATATTATTGTAAATTGATTCCTAGATCATCATCTGATGATTTAAAACGTAAAACACTTCATGATCTCTGAAACCAAAATAATATCATACTTTGATGAGCTGATCTTCATGTGAATGATATCAGAGCCAATAACAACTTAACAAGCTAACCATGCATTAAATATTTTGCATCCATCAACTCGAGAATTGCATGCCCGTCCACAATATAAGATTCGAATGACAATCAAGTTTAAGTGCTCTCACACTTTCAGCATATCATCAAGGACACGTCAATGAAATTAGAAATGAGATTAGACAGAGTAATGGAACCCGTAATGAAATGGAAATGAAAAAGACGTGGAAAATGAACTTGGAGGCTTTCAAATTGCTATCACGGTCAATAATGAAGTAAAGAATGATATAACAATGTTTGCCTTCTATATTAAATCAAATAAGTCAATTGAAAAAATATGATGACCATATGGACCACATTATCAACATTTTCAACTATTGATACTCTTTTGGTACAAAAATTCATGCATAGCTCCACCCTACTGATTACTCAGAAGAAATTAAAAAAAAAAATTGTACCTAAATAATTAAAATGTCCGATTTGTAGCACACGAAGAACCGGGCATTGTACCAACCAGATACATGCATTGAACTCCAATGAGTTCAATTTTCAATAATCGAAAACAAGGTAAGCACATTCATACCAAAGGAATAAAAAGAGGCAAGATGCGTGAAAAGAAAGCTAGGGTTTGGTGAGGGGAGCGTTACCTCTTGTGTGCCTGGACGAATTTTGACTTCTTGGCCTCCTCCTCTGCGAAAAATGACGCCACGAAAAATCAGACTCAGAAAAAAAAAAAAACCTTAATTTCAGAAAAAATAAAAGCAAAAACGGATTGGAAGCGGATGCTACCAGAGAGACCAAGAGAAAATTTGGTGATGACAGCTCCTGTGACAGCGAATCCAACCAAGAAGGGCCAATTTCGCTTCCATTCTCGCTTGAAGAAAACAGGCCAAGGATCGAACAGCCGCATTTTTTTTCTGCACTTCTCTTCTCTTCCTTTCACTCTCTCTGCTCCACTCCCTCCATCACTCCCTCCTCTCAGAGATCTAATATTCCTTTTTTTCTCACTCAAACCCAATGGGCTATGCTAGGCCCAGCCCAAAATTTATTGCATTTTAATGGGCTAGACATTAGGCCGGATCAAAATTATATACCTTTTATCCTACGATTTAGGAGCTTTATGAGGAAAAACATTGAAGGTGATTAATAATGATAAAAACAGATGAGTTTGATATGAAAAATTCAACAATGAAAGATATTAGTCAACCCAGAGTTATTCAACAAAACTATGGGGTCTAAGAAGGTGTGGAATTAGTGGAGAAGAATCACTCCAATTGCTAACTACAAGAGCAAAGGAAATATACTGAAGTAATTAAAAATTTTAGGGATTAAGCTCACTAGCCTCATTACAAAGTCATGGGAGTATTGATTAAAGTATAACTCACATTATAGAAAATCAATTTGTGATTTTATGTTAATAAATCAAACATGAAAGCAATAATATACTTGCTACAACGCTTAATGAAGTGACATCAAAGAAATTAAAAAGGACTTGTATATATTCTTATTGATTTAAAAAAGATGTGGTACAAGTACATATATTTGACCATCACAAATCTCAAAAACTTTATTATATCATAAGTCATAGATATCTTATATATATTCATTACATATAATGTAAATCATAGAATTTAAGAGGAAGAATGAAAACACAAATGAGTGTCTAAAGTATTATTTATAATAAAATAATCTAAAAGAAAAATTTTACTTTAAAACTAAAAGATCTAGAATGTTGTATGTAGTGAGTGTTAGATAATATAACAATAGAAAAATAAAAATAAACTCAATGTGATAAAAATGAGTTGTTGAAAGCAGAGTAGTTTATAATTTATGGTAACTTGTTAATTAAATCCTTAAGTTTGTATGGGATGAGCAGGAATTTTACATATTTAATAACCAAATTCAACTGTCTTTATCACACTGTACATATTGAAATATCTAGGTATATAATTTCATTTTTTTTATTATAATATTGATATAAAATATTTATTGATCTTGTTGATAACTAATCTTTAACGAAAAATTTGATTGATTACTTTTAGTAAAAAAATAATTTACAATTATATTTTTTTTTGTCTACAAAACTCAAATCCAAAATCTTATTTAAAAATTTAGATTTAGTTCCACTTATACCAACAACCTATTGATTTGTATATTCTAACTACAAGTAAATTAGTTTAATAATTTTCATTATCAACTCATGATAACTTATAGTAATTATCCTTAATAAATTTTATGCTCTTGAACCTTTTCATTCTCAAATATTATTTTTTTCACTCACATTTTTATCAAAGATAAAAATATATTCACTAATATATATTAGTTTTTTATTTATTTATAGGGAGTAGTCAAACTTTGATAAAAAAAAATTACAATAATTTACATATATTTTTTAATTAATTGAATATAACTCTCTTAATACATGTTAGTTTAAGTGATAAGAAAATTGATTTTTTCTTTTTAATAAACTATCAAGTGTGAATGATATTAACTAGATGTAATATGATGTCTTATATGCATTCTTATGTGGTTCGATGAAACCATTTAAAATTAAAACATTAATTCTTATTCATACATACTAATATTAAACTCCTAATAATTTATATTATACTTAGAAAAGAATTATTAAAGGAAGAAATCAATCTAAAATATTATTAATTATTTTAAGATACAATAAAGACATTATATTTATAAATATCTCTAATTTTTATATAAAAATAAATAATAATATTTTTTATCCTAATTATAAAAATACAAGGATAATTTTAAATATATTAATAGTTAATTATTTTTTATATCTTTGATTTATTATAAAATTTATTAATAAAATATTATTTACTTTTCACTAATTTAATGCATTTAATTTAATGAGTTGTATTAACAATACAACTGACTCTCATTACTTAAAAAATATTCTTTTGATTATGAGCAATATCATTATATCTAATCATCACATAAATTAATTAATTTTATAGGTATTTTTTAAATAAAATTTAAATTTATAATAATATTAATTACAATTAATTAAATTATTTATTTTTTCTGATTTTGATATTAGTTATTATTTCTTTCATATAAATACTGAATATAGTCCATAATAATAAAAAATATCTCAGAAACCATTAAGTGTGGATCAATTAGCATAGTGTTGATGTTGTTTAACCAACAATTTTAATTTTAATTTTTAAATATGTGACTATAATAAATATTCATTTATATTCTACTTGAATATGATTCTCTTTCATGCAAAAATAACTTTAGTTTATAAAAAAATTCTTATAATCAACATTATTTTGTTGTAGACATTAGCAAATTATTTAATAGTCATATTTTCTTTATGTCATAGTATATAACGTTTAAGATTTTGACATAAATATTAAGAACTATAATTAATATGATAAGTTAAAAAAATGATAATATAACTTTTTAATATATAATTTCACTTTTTAATTAATTAAATTAATTTTTATTTACTATTTAGTATTAATTACTCCTACTAAAAGTATTTTATAAAAAATATATTTAATATTATATTGATTTTATAAAATAACATATAATTTAGAATTTTTTTTAAAACGTCATATAAATGACATAGAATAAATATTTTATTAAATTCAAAATATTATCCTGAATTCCAAAAGAATATTCAAAGGCTGAGCAATGATTAATAAGGGAACAAGTGTCTAGTTCTCTCATCATGTTTGGTTGTGAACAACTTGTTTGTTGTTGTCTTTCTTTCCTTGGTTTTGCTCCCTTGATTCCATTTTCACCTTTACGAATCCTTTGGCAATAATCATCTCCCATGCAAGCGCACACCGGTGGAAATGATTATTGGTGGAACTTTTGTTCAACTTCGTGCAGTCAAAATGATATCTATTAAACAGTGTAGATCTTGACTAATTATGTGCCCAAAATCATTACAATTGAGAGAAAAAAATAATGAAAGTGACGTAATAGTAGGATAATAATGGATGATTTGTGAAGATAGTTATAAAAATAAAATATAAAAAAAATAATTTACTGATGTAGTTATAGGAATGAAATATACACAAAAAGTGGATTGGTATTATTTGTATATAATAGTATAGATTATTTCTTTTCCTCTTTAATTCGAAAATATACCCTCTTATCTTTTTCAGTGATCGCCAACTAATTCGAGATATTTTATTTTTGTTCAGAGAAGGCAAGGAGGGCATTATTCGTTTTCATACTAAATTACTTGATCAAAAGGGAACAACACCATATTAAAATTCTGGCCCTTTTTCTGCCGCCATCCACCTACTCATTCACCAACTTGTCAACCTTCTGGATCGACTATGATACGATTCGAATCTACTCTCTGCTACTCCGCAAGAAGATAAATATAAACTTTCATCATTCTGTGAGTGTGATGTCCAAATTTTGGACTCTCAAGTCCTGAAGCTTTGATTTTTTTAGCTCTTTCCTCTTTTCTTGGGGGTTGAGTCAAACCAAACTCCAACCACCTTTTCGTATGTATAAATATGGTCAAATAAATGTTGAAAATGGACGTTTGCTTTTAGCAAAGACATTGACTCTTAATCCGTTGCCAATTACCTTTTCAGCATCCAATGTTAAAGTAATCCCTTCGGATAAATGACAGGGATATGCTCCTAAAGACCATGGCTTGATTGGTTGGTGGCATTATAGCATTTAACAGCCCGCTTTCGGCATCTTAATCAACTTTCTCCGCTAAGCTGCACTCACGAAATGTGTTCTAGTCTAGGAGACAAATATTCTTCTCTAGCCTCTAGGCATATTCTATTAAGTGTTGTGTTTGTTGACTAATCACAAAAGATAAATGTTACGATTGGATTGTAAAATGTGATAGCGGAGATTAATTAAAATTCAATTTAATTCCCATACTACAGGGGCGTGACGTGTTACATTTAGATAAATTCAGGTAAAGCTTTTCTTTGTTTTTTTGTTTTGCCACGTCTCCGTCATTTCTTAAAAGCAAGTATAACTAAGGACTGCAGATCACAACTGTAAGTTGGATTCATTTATTGTGTTACGCACTGCGCAAGTCATGGTTTTATATCTATGTCCCATCTGATAGCGATTTCTATAGTTGTAGCCCTCTCTCATTTCTATCTAGCTTGGCATCGTCACATTTATGAACATGGAAACCGGTGTATCAGACAGTTGGAGAGAGAAACACGAGGCGAAAATCAAGTGAAATATATCGTTCAACGGGTCAGCCAGTTTTGTGGTAGCTTTATACCATCAACAAATTAAAGACCACTATTCTACAAGTTCTTTTTAGTTTTAACTTTTACCATAAAAGAAGGAGAGAAAAATAGAGGTATATAACTGTACAATTGAATGTATAGTTCTGACTGACTCTTATACTTTACATGGAAAGTGTATTGTTACATGAGCATATAGGGAAAATTGTTTTTGAAGTAAAAACATCCATGTTTAGATATTTTTATTTTAAAAATAAATTAAAAATGTTTTGTTATGAGTTACAGAGAACGGGGATCTTGACATGTGGTAGAGTCATCTTCTACTGTAATTAGGAGTTTTTGTATATCCGTCAATGTTTATGTGTTTTGCGTTTATGATAGAGAATGTGTATTTGTAAAGATTTTATCGCTCAAGTTGGAGTCCGAAAATGTAAAATAACATCATATGAAAAAATGTGTATCTGTTGTTGGGTTAGTCAAGAGTTTTATCCTACATTCGTGCATAGCTCATAGGTGACGATGAGTTGGTCCTTCTAATTTAAATTACGTGTCTCAAAATGTAACATCAATCTTGTCATATATAAATTTTTATAGTTCTGTGAACTAGTTAACATAACTAAAGAGATAGATAACAGTCATAATGACAATTAGTCTTTGAATGACAATGAAATTGTTCATCAAGTTTCGAATTAAGTGTTCGAATTTAATATAGTTTCAGAATAAGTAAATTGTATAATTTTTTATTTTAACTTGAAATTAATTTTCATTTAAAATCAATCTTTTTAATATGAAAACAAAACCATAAATATTTACTTAAAATTATATTATCTAATAATATGACGTAGTTTTAAATTATAGTATTAACATGTTTGTGAGTGTATTGAGTCAATCAATAATCACATCTGATACTCATGTTCACGTAAAAACAATATATATTAGCGTCTGATTTCTACATTTTGGAGTCACATTACAAGTTACTCATGCAAAACATACCAAATAAAAGGATAATCTCTTCCGAAAATAAAAACACTCTACAAAATCAACTTGCCGCTAATGCGATTTTTCATGAGTACAATAAACAAACATGTTAAGGTGGATTATCACTCTATTCATGAGGCTCTTGATGACCGTGTTATCTCTTTTCTTTATGTCAGCTCACAACTTCAACTTGCTTGCAGATATTTTTACCAAAGCTATTTGGAATCCCCGTCACCATTTTCTACTAAGCAAATTGATGTTACTTTATCAGCCACATCAATTTGGGGGATGTTAATCAGGGAACCGTTATTATCATTGTTTCATTTTTATATGGTGAATAGAATCAGCCTCGTAAGTGTATAGAATTAGAATTGGAATTCTTATTTTAACTTGTACAAATTTGGAATTAGATTAATTTGTCAATAAAAGCTGTAATTAAGTTATAAACAAGGACTGAGGAAGAAAACAGTGGTTGCCTTCCTAGAAGTGAAGGAGTTGCTCGCAGTCGCAGCCTGAGACACGTGCAGGTGCAACCTACCAATGGCGAATGGCCAAATATGATAGTACCTTTGCACATGCCATGCATGCCTTGTGGCCAAATGAACACGCTAAGCGTCGAGCTAGAATGACCATGCAATGCGAGGCTCGTGTGTGTGAGCAAGTCTTTGCTTTTGCTGACTCAGCTTTCCCCAAACGTGTCTCATCCTCGGAGCTCCCACGTTACTTATACCTAATTGCCATGTGCTCTCTTCCAGATATATGATGAATAATTCATACGCTCTCTGCTACTGCTCCTAAACCCACCTTATTACAGTAATAAAGACAACGTTGCATACAAGCATAGTAGGAACAACAACAACATTATATATGTGTATATACACACACAATTGTGCCTTAATAATATATAAAACAGTCAAATTCTTAACGTACTAAAATGATAACATAACATATGACAAAAGTATTGTATAAAATACAAGGTAAAGTCGTTACCGTTAGTGAGATGAGCAGGTAAAATTAACTCACTGTCACTTAATGCATCTGCACACGGTTATCATAATTCATATTCTATAGATTAGGTTTCTACTAACATATACTATTCTTCATTCTTAATGTGTTTTAGAGAAAAAAAAAATCAAAATTATATATACTAGTGGAAAACAGACACGTTATAAATATCTTTTAGTTTTTTAAATATTAAAAGTAAAAGGTAGTTAAGAAACGTAAATAACTATCATGATTATATATATATTTCTAAAATTAAAAGAAAAAGGTAGGTAACTTCATTTGAGTTAATCCTGTACCCTAGCTTTATTCGCTTACCATGGTAAGCAAACGTTATATGAATGAATCTTACACATGCATTTCGTTACAATTCACCACATGACCTGAGTTAAATAACTCGTACTCTGGAAAATGAGCTATGATATATATAACCCAACTTCAACTACCTAAGGACGACTTATCTAAGTAGACCAAGTATGGCATTATCTTATAGAGAGAAAACATAGTTTCCATAAGTTTATTATAAAAGAAAAATATAGAACACTGATTAAATTTAAAAAAACCGCATAATAGCTTATAATCTCTCTCTCAAAAAAAGAGTGATCTGTTTTCGTGAGCATTGGATTCATTGACTTTAAGTTTCATATATCTCAACAGAGAACATTTATGCGACATATTACTGTATATTACTTTATTACTAGCTTGTGAGTTGTGACTAACAACTTGTTTCATTATGAGCGCTACGCCAACATATTTTATATGTTGCAGAATTGCAGAAGGATAAACCTTTGGAGGTGTACAACTGACAGAGCAAAGCCTCCTAGATTGCTTGCACATGGAATCACGTACAATGCATGTGACGTGCCGCAGGTAGATACATTGAATTGAGAATATGTGACTTTTAACTAAGCAGCTTTGTCGTATGCAACCTTATTATAGATTTAGTGTGATTTTGGACTTTTCTTCTCTTCAACCAAAACTCAGAAACAGAGAAAATGTTTTCATTCATATTTTAATTGTCTCTTCAAACTAGCTTAGTGATTGAGTTATAAGACATTAGTTCAACTGTAAGCGTATGAGTTTGATTATTCTATCAATTTCTTATTTCTTTATCCCCTTTTCCCATCTGCTTGTTAGACTTGCCACGAGTCACCCATTTTAAAAATAAAAAATTAATGCTATGGATCAATCTTTCAACTCTGTTATCTATTTAAAATTTCCCTCTCTTATTCATAAACTATTGTACAAAAAAAATTCATTAACTTTATAACAGACTCATTCGTTTTAGTTTCTTTTATTCATTTTTTTCCAGGTCATTTACAACTTACCCTCATTTTTATGTAGATCTGCATTTGATAACATTTTTCTTTTTTACTTGTTCTTTTCTTTTTCTTATACGGTGTTCTTTCTTACATTTTAGTTGTGCATGCTACATACAACTTACTACTTCTCAGTTGGATAAAATAATATGGCATAATTCACTTAAAAGAATTATATACCAATAAAAATAAGATTAGATATTAAACTTGCTTTTACCAATATAATTTTTGTTTAATAAAACAATTAACCTCTTGCATAGATATATTAGTTAAGTCCATATTAATAATATAATATATACCAATGACATATTAGTTTTTTATTTCAACAAATTGTACTTTAATATAGTATATGATATCGCTAACACAAAGCAAATTACAGTTTTATATTGAAAGTGTAGTTTACATTAGAGAAAAATTATGGCAAGGAAGACAAGTCTATTGCCTAATATTATGTTCTGCATCAAAAGGCTTTTGTTGAGCCAATCAGTATAATGCTGATAACATATAGTATCGATGATAAGTGAAATGAGTTTCTTCGTCTTAGATTAGAATTTAGAAATAAACTATTTTCAGCATTTAGTTTAAACTTTTAACGGAAACGACAAAACATGGTAGTGTGCGGACGCGCGGTTTGTCGGGAACTAAAATAAAATATTCTGACTTTTGAACAAAATTCTCCATCCACGTTCGGTGCCGTTGGTATAACTCAGAGCAAGGTTGTTTTTTTTCATGTTTGTTTAGTACTGTGACTATAAATATAAATTAGAAATTAAATAGCAAAAACAATAGTACTGAAAATAAATTTTTTGCCGACAGAGCTTATTTTGAGGGGTTTTTTTTTTTTCCTTTTAAAAACTGAGAAACAAGAAGTAAATAAACGTTAATATCTGAAAATGAACTTTAGCATTTTATCTTTAGGTGTACCCGTGTATGAGCCAGCGTTTATTTAGTGAATTAAAAGGGTTGGAGATTGAAGTTGGTTTAAAAGTTTATTCTTTGAACCAACGTTTCATACCGAATGAAATTTCCTATATATTTGGCCTTTTGAAAATATGGCGGCAGTAGGGTTTCGGTTCTCTTAACATATTATATGGATATAAACAGATAATTGTTCGATAAACTAAGAAAAACTTCCTAGCTACACTAACTAAGAATATGTGTGAGATAGTTGTGAATTTTTTTATTTTAATTTTTAAATGTAATTTTTAAAATAAAATATGTTTAGTTTAAATGTTAATATAACATATATGTGTATGAGTTTATTTATATACACATGTGTATGTGTGTACATAAATATATTATAAAAAAATTTAATCAACATTTGATACACAAGTATTTTTTTTCATAAGGTTTATTTTATTTTTTTGTAATTTGTTATTTTTATTCCTATATTTTTTTTTAGAAATTCTCTTTATAAATTATGCATGTTTCATTCTTAATCTTTATGATTAAATTCTATTAAAATAATATTAATTTATTGACATTATTTAATGTTAATATACAGTTACATTTAAAAAAATGACATCACACATTTATTTTTTTCACCTTATTTTATTTTATTTTATCATCATTCATAATAAATAAATGTAAAATAAGTCAAGTGACCTATTTATAATCTAACTTGGGTAAGGCCTAGTTTGGTCTAGTTTATTTTGTGAAAATGTCAATTTTAACCTTTTTTATAAAATGATTTTAAGTTAAAAAAAACTTATTGTTAGTGTGTGTTCCAATAAAGAATGTCTAGAAAACATTTTTAATGTATATCTTAATTCCATTGTAAATTACGAAATATTTAGATAAAAAATAAAAAAATAAAAAAATAATTTTTTTAGATAAACTAGTATATCAAAGAAGGAATTAAGTTTACTTGATTTTAAAAATGAAAAAAATGATGAAGTGGAAAATTTCAATTAATTAAAAGAAATTAAAATAAAATAAAATTACACTTAATCAGAAAAATAAAAAATATATAATTAAATTATTAAAATTAATGAATAAAAATTTATTAAAAATCATGTTTAAAATATAATAATAACATTAACATTGAATATTATGTTTTTATATTTTTTTTTTAATTAACATAATTAGCTAACACTCTCCTTTTAGGGGTGTTCGTGTAAGTTTATACAATATATCAAATTAGGATATAGAGTTTATCTATTTCACTAGATCTTACAATATCTTCTCTACAAAGTTTAGAAAAAGAAGACTATTTTTTTCAAAAAAAAAATTTGCTTGCACCGACAATAACCTTTACTAATTAATAAATAAATAAAATATTGGTATTTATTTTTCCCTTTATTAGAAGGATTGTGTATAAGGAAAAATTAACCAAATTAAATAATAGATTAACTAAATTTTTAATTTCTAAACTTTTTAAAATTTTAGATTTTAGTTATTAAATAAATGTTTAACAAGTCAAAAGTTCTTAAAAAAAATTATTATAATTTTTAGTTTTTTTTTATTAAAATGTATCGTTAACTATAACGTGATAGCATATAAGATCATTAAGTGTTATTTTTTATTTTTTAAATGACATGTGGTAATATGAAAAGTTATTACGTCATCATTTAATGATATATTTTGAGTTATTTTTGACGATGAATCAACAATTCAAGATACTTTTTTTTTATTTTTGATAAATCAGTATTTATATATATATATATAAAGGTTTGTTTGGGAAGTAAGAAGTTATGATTTAAAAGTTATAATAAAAAAAATTTCAAAAATCTTGACTGGCCAAATATTTGTTCATGAATTAAAATTCAAAATTTAAAAAATTTTAAAAACTGAAAACTTAGATAAACCTTAAAGAATTTATCACATGGACAAACACATTAGCGGGAAGAGTGAGAGAATATTGAAGATTTTCAAATGATATTCATCTAATAGAAATATTAGAAAGTGAAAACTCTGATTTTACTTTATTTTTTTTAATAAGGAAGGTCTTGGCATTCCATGAATTTCATTGATATGGTAAAGTTTTTGTAGATCTTGGCAAGAAAGTCCCCACTTTATTTTAGCATTCTACTCTCTCATGCCATCCCTTTGTTTTGCCTTACTATATTTAAACTCCTACCATGTATACATTCGTTTAGATTATATAATTTTTACATTTATGTTTATTTATTATTTATGTATTATTATTTTTTAAATTTGTTACTAAATATTATGTGCTAATTTTCATAAGTTATTAAATATTTTTTCTTTATTTTAAGTAAAATAGAAAGACAACGTTATGAATATATTATATAAAATAAAGTTGTTAATTTTCTTTGTTTGTTATTTCAATATCATTAATAATA